>CM067506.1:27828985-27964523 GCA_034509495.1 Acestrorhynchus altus
ATATATATATATATATATATATATATATATATATATAAACAACTATAAAACACTTCTGAATTTTACCTGCACTTTCAACATATGACAAGTTGGACACGGCAAGTAAGATCAGTTGTTCCATCCACCTGCCATCCAAAAAAAGGGAACAGTCTATCATCTCTGATCTCATCAGAAACAGTGGCTGCAAGAGCCAAGATCAAGTCATTTTGGATAGAATGAAACATACCTGAAAACACAGCTGACGACTGGAATTGTGTGGCCAGGACATATTTAGATAATGTTTCTGTGAACTCCCTGTAATTCCCCTTGTTGGGTGATTCACTATTCTTACCATGACCGCTAAATGATGGCTCCTGCCAACCAAGCAAGGAAGTCAATAAGGTGGTTTAGGCCAGTTTTGTTTAACTGTTTCACTATGTTTTGCCACTTGAATGTGAGCGCCTTCATTAATTATATGTTCAACCCTTACCCTGTACAGGCGATTCAATATTGCACAAACACTCAATTGTTCATTGCTCTTTTATATGTCCACTCAAAGTTAGACCAATCCCCAAAACCCAATTTTGACCAGACAAGATATGATCCCTGAGATGGTTTCATCAAGAGGCCAACAGTACATTTCCTTTGTCACAGCACTTCCAGTCAGTCAGTTAACTTCTTCATACCAGGAGAGCTGAAAATACCTGTTACCTTTCCCTCCTTCTTGCACCAAATCAGTCTTCGGTGTTGATCTGCCCTGTTGTTTAATTCAAAGTTTCTCCTCATAAGGACAACTATTAAAAGTCTTTGTCAAAATCAGGTCAATAATATTAGTATTGTCTGCCATCGTGTGCGCCTTGCTAACTGGCTGGTTCATGCAGACCAAGCAAATGTTGAAATGATGTAAAACTGAAAGAAGGAAACACAATGAGTGTGTTTTGTTTACAGTGTAAATAATTTTGCCAAGCAAAAATAAAGAAACGGGTGGCAGCTTGTCCTTCGACCTTCTGAGCTCCCATTGATTAAGTGATAAGTGATCTCAAAATAGCTGTCAATCAAAACAGGATCCAGCCTTTTGACTGATCCTCCAATCATTATCCAGATGTTCAGAGTCTAGACCACCTGAAACCAGCCCACACCTCCATTCACCCCCAGAGTTGCTGAGCGTCTGGGCGTGGGACAAAATTGTGGCATTTATTCAATGACCACTGAGTTTTGAAGCAATGAAAAAAACAGAAAAATGTTTCATGTAATTCCATTGAAATGAACTCAATCAGCTTCTATGTATAACAAAATGATTTCTTGAAATCCATGGCATTGATGTATTGATGTGAGGGATGTATGAAAAGTCAACAGAATTGAGTCAGTCGATTTTTGAAAAGTAGCTGATTCTGAACAAAACTGTGTTTTTTATATTTTAAGGGAACTGAGCTTCTCTTGCAGTCTTAGAGAAACCATGGCTAATCATCAAACATATGTGGATAGACCTAAAAGAGCAGTGCAGGGCAAAACATAAAGTAATTAATTAAAAAAAATATATATCCACAGAACAAGAACTGAATCTGATCTGGCTACAAAAAGTGTTTATAAGCTGTGATATTGTCAAATGGAGGTCTGGCTTCAGACACATTTCTATTGATGACCTTAATAGTTATACATGGATAGTTATACTATCCAGAGTAATACACTGCAAATTACACCTGCAAATATATCACACAACCCAAATGTATATCCCAAACAACACGGATCCAGTCCCAAAAAACAGGATCCACTCAAAAAGGGATGGCTAACTGATAATGGAATGAGAGTGATTTTGTGTCCACCTGTGCAGTGTGGCAGAGGATCTGAACTTACCATGACATGGAGGTGTGAATAGACTTGGCAGCCAGCCTGAAAAATTTGTTAGCTGGCAACTGAACTGGGTTGAATTTTCTGCTTGAAGTGTCAATGTCTTTCTCTGCATCCATGCACAGACATTTAGCTACCAGGGCATCCAAACCTTAGCGCTACACCAGCCATCAACCATGGAGGCAACGTTACATAACGCATACATAGTCTCCTAAAGATTGGATCATTAATTCATCTCAGACATCCTGTTTTTACCAGAACAGCTGGCCGGACCTCTCTTCTCCAAACACCCTCTGGCTTTGGGCCCAGGCTAGAATCCATCAAAAAATGCCCTCATTTCTGAAAAGCCTTCTGTTCCTTCCTCGTTCAAGTCTTTATTAATGCTGAACCATCACAAAGAAGAAACCATAGATCACCCAGGGGCTTTACAGTAATTGGGAATGGATATGGCATGTGTACAGACAGACTAATCAATGTGCATAGGAGGGAACGTCAGATAGTGCTATTATCAGATAACAAAATTGCATATCATCCAATAACTTCAGACCGTCTTTTAGACAACATACTGTGGTCTTTGTATTGATTTTAAGACTAAAAAATAATGCTTCTGACATAAACTGTATGTGGAAGAAGCTTCTTGTTGCTCTTGGGACACTCTTTTATCCCACTAACTCCATTCTTGCTGTAATGTAAAGTGATCTGGTTGTGCTTTGTTGGTTATCCGTTGGAGATCCATGTAACAGATGTTATTGGTTGAAGCCTGTTAAGCAAGGGGGCAACACTGGTAAGGGCAGAAGGCGTCCTCCACCTGTCTGCTCCTCCTTGTTCCCCTTTTGCATGCTTAGCATATATACTCGGCAGGCTACTGCCAGCAACGAGTGCCATGCAAGCATCATCTCCCCATAAATCGAGAAATGATCCACAGCCTCAGAGGAAGGCTGCCTTCACACTCCATTTGGTCCACAGCAAATATAAATCATGGACACATAAATCCAGGCTTTTGAGCTTTTGGTGTCTGCTTTCCATTTTTCCATTTTGCCCCCCCCATTCTTAGTCTATTCCCTTTTTCCTCCCCTCCTGTTGTTTCTCATAGGAGGTGATTGTTAACAGCTTTAATTGACTGTTATCTGCTCGGAGAAGCTATTTCTGCTCTGCATTGGTTTGGCCTGCAATTTGCTTCACGAATAGAATAGACGGCTCAGGGAGAAACCTCCAGCCTGACTCTGGATGTACAGTGGTTGGTCTCTCTGCAGTCTTAATCACCGTCTTCAGCGCTCTTTAAAGTAATGTGACAATTAGTCTGCTGTGCCTCCGGATTCGACCAGCAAGGGAAAAGAAAGATGTCACAACCCTTTGTTAGCAGAGAGAGCACCAGCGGAGGCAGTACTTGTTAAGTTCATCAAGTTTTAAATTGTAAAAGCTCCATTTAATAGATCTGAGACTTCCAATTAAGCTAAATGCAGTATCTCCATTCTTCTCCATTCTTTAAAAGGTTAGATGACAAACTAACAGCTCTGATTACAGAATATCAACACCTTTCATCCCTTCAAGGGTTATTAATGGTTACTGACCTAAAGGTAGAAACTGAAGCAAAAAGAGAGGGTGGAGGGTGGGCAACAGAAAATGTTTCAACCACCATTAGCAGTTCTTGCTTGTGTTCATCCTAATTTACAACCCATCTCTTTGCAATATTTTACACTCATTTACACTCCATACATGGCTTGAAAATATCTGCCTGGTCTTCATTCACCATCTGTAGTCTCAATGCATCATACCCTGATCATCTATTATATTGGTAGGACTGACAGGTGCAGTAAATAGCATTGATTATCTTCATCTACAGTCGCATCTGTCAAGGGATGGAATTTGCAGCAAGTGTATTGGGCAGCAGGTCAGTTCTTGAAGGTGACAAAGAATCTGAGACAATTTGACAAGAACCATTTTGCTATCTTGTTCACGAGTCTCGTGATGAGATCCATGGAGGCCCCACTTCTGCTGCTAAAGTCTTGGTGCCAGATACCACAGGGTGCTTTCAGAAGTCATCTGGTGTGCCATGCCTCAAATGTTCAAATCTGCGGTAGCTGCACGATGGGGACCTACTAAATATCATATCGGATTATATTAATGTTATAGCTTATTGGTGAACATCTAAAGACTGTTTTACACCCCATTAACCAGCCACTAAAAATTAGAAGATGTCACTGAGCTTATCTATATTCATTATTTGCTTCCCATCCCCGTCCAGCCTTCTTGATAATCCAATCTGATTTATTTAAACCACCCTTTCTGACTTTTGTGGGTCCGAATTGAACATGGTACAAAGAAGATGAAAACTACAACTCCTCCTCTTTCTCTGATGGCTCCCATTAAATATGAATAGACTCCTTTTTTCTCCTTCAGTGCAGGGAGAAACAGGCGTCTAATATCACATCATGTTTGGTTTCAGCAGAGACTATGTGGGACCTGCTCTTGAACCCTTATCTCTTCTATTCTCAGATAGCTTTGTATATAAAACTGCAATTTGGGTGGAAGATGTTTTCTAAGTAGGTTTTAATCAAGGTTTCTTTGATTCTTTGGGTTGACTATGGTCATTCTTGCAGGATGTTGGGATAACATTAACAGTTGGGATAACAGTTAAGATTACTGTGCATATTTTTTTTTATTTATGGATCCAATGCTAGAATCATTTTTCCTCCTTTGTAACTGTATTTGGTCAGGTTAAACATAATATTTGGCATCAATTTTGGGAAGCAAAATCCTCATTTTACACAAAATTGCTGGGAGCTGACTTTGCCAAGACAGTCTTGACCATGTTCCAGCTGATAATAATTCTGAACTTAAAAAGAAAATGGACATTTTAGCACCATGAAGACTGTTTAGAATTTTTTTTTTGTTAGAACAGGTTGGCAAAAAAACAAACAAACAAACAAAAAAAAAAGTCACCTCAGCTTTCAGGACAGCTGAGAAGTAAAGCTGCCAAATCAGGACAGTGTTCTGGAGCCAAGAAATTGTGAATATAAAAATGTTTCAGCTTTCAGAGTATGACTTGCAGGCTTTTAAACTAATTTCACATGGTTCATAATTCATCATTGCTTCAGAAATGGCTTATGAACGCTGAAGATTAGGGAAGAAGAAGAAGAAATATCATGAATATTTGCCTGTTGATTAAACCATTCGCCATCTCACACATTCAGGATTGTGCAATGTAAAGTGGATCTTGTACTACAGCGTTCTTTTTGAGCATTTTAGGGGAAAATGTAAAGAACCTAACCAGTGGAATGCTACCATACAGTATATGATGTACATTTCACACATACTCATGCATGTTTGCGCAGCAGAATCTTATTTGGAACTGCTGAATAATTTATAATTGCTGAAGTTTTAATGATTTGTGCATAGTGAGTGCAGCTCCTCTGGTCAAGCTCAAGGTACTGAGGAGCATGATGATGATGATGGGGACTGCAGCAGAATTCTAAACCAGGCTTGTGAGAAGGACAGGCCACAGGATTACCAGTGTGGTGGGGGTCTGGAAACCAGAGAGGAGCTGGTGCAAACAAAATGCATGAAGACGCAAACAGAACACTGCAATTTATTTCTGCTTATCCTCCATCCCCAGCCGTGCGATGAGTTGCAGCAACGAAACACCCTGACATTAATTACCTCCCATTTCTGCTGCCACACTGAGAAGGCTGCTCTCAGTAAACATCAAAAGGTCTTAATAACATCAGCAGAGAAAAAAATATTACATGGAATTGACTTCAAGTGCTTTGCATGAGAGCTCATTTCCTACAGGTTCAAGGCAGCGTTAGTCATTCACAGCTGCGTTTATCTTAAAGTAGGAGAAAGCAAAATCCTCAAGCATGCAGAGGAGGAGAGGAGATGGGAGGAGAGGAGAAGAGGAGAGAAGAGAGATAATGAAAAGAGGAAAAGAAGGTACAGAGATGAGAAGAGAAAGATGAGAAGAGAAAGGGGGGAAGGGAGAGAGAAATTAAGAGGGAAAAGTTGAGAAGATGAAAGCAGGGCAGAGGAGAATGGAAGAGAAAAGGAGAGAAGCTATACAAGTGAAAAAAGGAGAGAAAACAAGAAATCAGATTAAAAGAAAATAAAGAAGATAAAGGGAAAAATGAAAATATGAGAGGAAGAGAAGCAGTGTTGCTGGAGTGTTCAAACACTCTGTCCCTTCACTGCACATTCAAAGCAGTGTCAGGAGGTGATGTGCTGCTCTCCAGCATCAACAACACCAGGTTCTACCACTGCCTTTCCATTTGACCATTTCACCAGCTTTGACCAGGGCTTTTACTAATGAGCTGAGTGTATGTTCTTTTTGGGGACACAAGAGGTTTTCATGAGAGCTCATTTCCTACAGGTTCAAGATGGCGTTAGTTATTTACATTTGTATTTATCTTAAAGTAGGAGATGGGAGGAGAGGAGTATACGAGATATAATAAAAAGAAAGAGAGGGCAGGGGAACAAATGTAAGGAGATAATAAGAGAAGAGAAAGGGAGAAAAAGAGAGAAATGAAGGGGAAAAAGTTGAGAAGAGGAAAGCAGGGCCGACAAGATAGGTGAATATAACAAATGTGAGGAGAAAAGGAGAGAAGGTGTAAAGGTGTAAAAAGGAAAGGAAAAGGGAAATACGAGAGAGCAAGAAAAGACAGGGAAGGAGCAAATGATAAGAGAAAGAGGGCAAAAAAGAAGAGGCAAGAGAGAATATCAACGGCAGTGAGTCGAGGAGAAAAGGTTAAGGCAGAACAGACGAGCAAGGAGAGGAGACACAAGAAGAAGAGAAAAGATGTGAAGAGATGAGAAGGTGAAGAAGGAATGAAGAGAAATTAGGTGAAAAGAAAAGATGAGAACAAAGGGTAGGAGAGAATTGATAAGGAGGGGAGAGGAAGGGGAAATGAAGGGGAAAAAGAGAACGGAGAAGAAAAGGAATTGAAAGAAGAGCAGAGTGGGTTCAGGGTGTGAGGGGATTTCTGTGCCCGTGAGGCCTGCCTCCTCAGCAAGAAATCTGTGCACTGAAATGTTCTGATGACCAGAGGCATGCATTGATTAATTAAGAATTAACAAGCATGAGTGGCTGGTGTAAAAACAGCAGGGCTGAGATGAGCACTCCAGTGGGCACATTAGCCAGACTGACAGACTAACCCTCAGCACTAGCTTAAGTCTTTCCATTTTTCCAAAAACTTCAGTAAGACATGAAGAAGAAAAGTACCATAGCAGTCATGACCTATAATGAATATAATCTACAGTAAACTGATTCTAGTAGTCAAATCAAACAATACATTATGACCACCTCCTCGATTCTTCACTTAATGTCCATTTTTCAGTTCTATGTATCTTACAGGAGCACTTTGTAGATCTATAATTACAGACAAGTAGTCCATCTGTTTCTCCACATACATTGTTATCCTCTTTCCACTCTAATCTTCAATGGTCACGACTCCACAGGACCACCACAGAGCAGTCACACTGATAAGCTGGTGGTGTGTTAGTGTGTGCTCTGCTGGTATGAATGGTTCAGACACAAGAGTGCTGCTGGAGTGTTTAAACACTGCGTCCATTCCCAGTCCACTCTGTTAGACATTCCTATATCTTGTCATAACTAGCAGAGTCCGGAGGTGATGTGCTGCTCTCCAGTGTCAACAACAACAATAACAATTGTCTCGTTGCCTTTCCATTTTGCTAGTGAACTGAGTGTACATAAATTTAGAGGCACGCTTGGATTCCTTTAATATGGAGTAAAGCCTTTTAATCAAATATCTTCCATTTCAGTGCATCCATACATTCAAAGATAGAGGTACTATAAAACAAGAGGGCATACAGAAATACCCAATCCCACTTTTTTGTGGATATGCACACATATCTTTTCTGGGGGCAGATTTGAATGACTTAAAGGTGCCTTAATCAAAGTCTCTGAAGGCGTTAGGTAGGACACAGTAGATGAATAAGAGCTTAGAAAGTGACAACCTCCGCTCACCCTTGCTTGTCACACTTAGGAATGACTCATATGCAGAGTATCATAATGCAATCTGTTGTGCCATAACCAATCATTTCATGGTTGTTAAAGAAGCACTACATGGTTCATGCAGTACACTAATCAGTATAATGAGGTCTAAAAAGAGAAGACAGGAGAAACCTGCTTAAAACTTTTCTTCAGGGTCTCAAAGCCTCCACCGCATTTGGGAAGGGCATTTAGCTCTGGGGACTTGCCTGAGACAGACAGTAGACAGTGGGTGTATCCGTTCTGAGCACCTGCTGTAGCAGTCAGATTACCATGTGTGTGATAGATGTTTGTTAATAAAAGCAATTACCAGCTGGCTCAATAGCTCTGAGTGACAGGTGTGAATTATTTACAGGTGAGGTGGGGAGTCAAAGCCAGAGGGGAAGGGATGGGAAGTGTGTGTGTGTGTGTGTGTGTGTGTGTGTTTGTGTGACCAAACACTATTTGAATACTCATGTGAAAGTGTGTTACCACATGATGGTAGTACACTGATCAGCATATGACAGAAATAAAGACAGTAATAAAAGCGATTACAATGCCAGGCTTTCTTGATGGACGGCATCGTGGATGAAATAAACAGGAAGGCATGATCCATTTGTCATTTTCAGTGAAACAAAATCTACTTTTAATAATAATTTTACACTGATAATAAATTATCCTGGCTCTGAGGCACTAATAATTCCCAATCCCAGCTATAAAATGAAAAGCTGATTTGTCTGAGATTAAGCTATGGCTGTAGTATGTTGTTCTGGACTGAAGGCTATTGTTTTTCATCTGTTGTCTGTTGACATCTCTGGTTGTTTCTCAATGTGTTCTTCTTTCCTTGTTTCCTTGACTGATGCCGTCTTCCACTGCAAGTTGCATTCCAATATTGAAGAGCACTGTTACCAAGAATCGTTCTGTGATGTTTTCTCTTTTTGCCCCAAAAACTGAGGATGGATCAATTGTGATGTGCCAGCAAGAACAAATGGAAATGCACAGCATTCAGTGCTGACATGATGGCAGTTGACAAGGATCACACTGACAATTATAAAAAACCTTAGTCCATTTCAGAGAAACACTGATTGTTTATTTTGTCATGGTGGGAGGTTCATATGGCCTCCTGTGGCAGCGTTAGCTTAGGAAGTACAAAGCTCATCTTTATAGTCCTCAGTCTTTGTGTTGTGTTGAGCTTGTTCTTGCAAGGTAACTTGTCTAGAATATTATTCCGAAGAAGTCTATTCATAGCATTGCTGTTATTCATTATTTATTATGTTTTCTTCTTGATAGTATTTACTCTCAGACTTATTTTGGTGTAGGTCATTGTTCTTGCTAAGTAACTACAAATTATTTAAATATTGCTGTTTTCTTTCATTTAACTCTAAGAACCTGAGATCAGTACTTCTCAGGCAGTTACATGTCATTTCCTAGGCTTCATATTCAAGATCAGAGTAACCTACAGTCTTTATTGTTATTGTATGATGAATTATCAATGGAGTAACCCGGATCAGAAAACAGCTCAAATCAACTCATTTCCAACTGAATTCCAACCAAATCAGCTTTGACCTGCATGCAGACTCTGATTGATCAGTGGGGGGGTGGGGCTGGTGACATCATTGACCCAGATATTGGGTTACAGAGGAAAACAAGAAGGAAGAGGCTGTCTGTTATCTTTCTTTGCTCAAAAAATGTTCCAATTTCAGAATAAAAGTCCTGAGAAGAAATAATACTGATATATTATATATATTTAGTTTTTTATTTTATTTTATTTGGACTGCTGTCAAGTATTTTGAATAGCTCAGTATTAAAACATTTTGTGCCAATCTAATCATTACAGCATTACAATTTCATCAAAATTCTTGCAACTCCCCACCCCCCAAAAAAGGATCAAATTCATACAAATTCAAGTTAATATTAATATCTCATGTGCCTGCTAATATATAATATCTGGTATTTGATATAGCCTAGGATCTCCTATAAATGCTCTATTAATGTTTTAGTAAAAATATGTTGAACTATGGAAATGTTCTTGTCAGGTATCAGTTCCCTCTACCTTCTGTCTTCCATCTTGTCTTTGTTTTGTCTTTCCCTTATGTGCTTCTGAGCACATGTTGTGTTTTTGGTCTCCTCCCTTGCTCCGCCCCTTTCCCACCTGTGTCTCATTATTAACCCCACATTTCATTTCCCAGCTCCAGGTGTGTATAATGTTATCTGAAACCCTTTGTTTCGGTGGTTCTTGTTGTTGGAGTTGTTGTCATCAGTTTGTTTATTTATACCCATTTGTTTGTTTTTCTTTGTAAGTAATTGCATTATCATTTGATTTCATCACTCTAGGACTGAATCTGAGCTCACCTTTACATGATTGAAAAGACCAGGAAATGTTGACAGAAAGCAGTAGGTATTTGGGTGGTCTGGGCTCATCCCAAAAGATCAATGCCTTTTTGTCTAAAGCAGAATACATTAGATTACAAAAAAAAAAAAAACATTTCCCCTGGTTTTGATTCAGTATTGCTCTGGTTTGCTCTTTTGAGTCTAGTTTATAGATCAATATGAAGCAAGATATAGAGGCCATACCACAAGACCCAAACCACTCATTAGCATTAAGGATCAGAAGCCAAGGTTGCAATTTGCAAAGATACACGGAGCTCAGCCATAAAAGTTCTGGAACAAAGCATTACTAATGAGACCAATATTAACATCTACCAAAGTGATGTCCAGGCAGAAGTGTGCAGATAGAAGTCACCTGCTCATGAACCAGGACATAAAAGCTTATTGGTTTACAGACTGAGCCTGTATGACTGCTTCAAGAATGGTCTCACTAATCTATATTGATGACATAATGCCTCATGGTAGCAGCAGAATGAATTCAGAACTCTACTGAAGCCAATTTACAGTCTAATTGGGAGGAACTTCAAAATGCAGTAAGACAATGGCCCTAAACACTGCCAACACAGACTGTGCTTCATCAGGGCAAAACGTAGAATGCCATTGTGGAGATAAAGCAAAGAAACCTGTATCACTGAAATCTTTGGGCATATATCAAACTGAGTGAACACTCGCCTCTCTAGAGTCCCAGCAGTAGCACAACCTGAATGGTCTGTATACTGCCATTTATAATGTTATCCTGTTCAGTCCAGGGTTGGGTGTTTACAAAATACATGTAATGGCATTATCAGGATACAAGACAGCAACTGTTACTGTGAAAAAGTAAGTAATTAGATTATATGGGGCATTTTTTTGTATGTGCCTTAAAGGAACTCTTACAATGGTTTCTTACAGAGAGAGTGACTATGCATTTGTGAGATGCTGCTCTTTTCTTTCTTTCTGAAGCACTTGGAGCCAGTGCCCCTTTGAGCTTGTCATTCCTGAAATGTGCTGTAAAAAGTGTTCAGTAATTGCAGTATTTAAAAAAAAATCATTTTGAAAACCAAAAGAAAATCACTGCAGAATGTAAATTTAGTAGTATGGCCAAACAGCCCACAAGAAAACACAACTCTGAAGCTTTTTCTGAGAACCAGAACACAATTCTTTCTTCATTTAAGAAGCTTCTGCACATCTGGTTCGCTAATTTCCTATATCAGGCACCTGCGTTTGCGTTGTTGATCATTTGTATGATAGTTGCATTTCTAAAATTGATTAAAATGTTTATAGTTTGAAATTATATATGATCGAGCTCTCATTTTTTCCTTGACATTTGTTTTTCAAGTGGACTTTTATGATTTAAAGTTACATTACTGGCAAACTCTAGACTACTGTCTCCCCTTGAAGATGGGCCTGTGAACCACTAGAAATTGCTTGCTTAGTCAATGGTGGTCCCCAGACCACAGGTTGAGAAACCCTGGTCTAAACCTTACTTTCTCTTTTTAAACAAATGTTTATTATGTTTTAATTCATTCACTTTAACTGACTGCAACCTTCCAGTCACAAGGCTAGTTCCCTAACCACCAGACCATGGCTGCTCCCTAAGAAGAAAATAAAATAAAAAATAAAAAGAAAATAATCCCAAATACTTGGCATAAAATAATTTAATTTATTACAATCTTTTTACATTCATTCTTTTTGTTTTCTTCTTGACGTTCCAATTTTGGAGATAAGGTTATGTACCAGCAGCTATGCCATATATTGTGCAGTAGACAAGGTGTTGGTATCATGAGGAAAGATTGTTTTGTGCAGTTGAGATTGTTAAGTATTTGGTGTTTAGGCACATAATGGTTTCATGTGAATGTATACACTATTTTCTGTCTTTATTTGAATATATGACTTTAAAAAAACCATGCAATCCAAATGCAACTGAAAATAAGGATTATTGTACTTCTGTGCAGTGCTCCTTTTGACTCTGTTACAATTTCAGTTTTGAATAGATAATTAGCAATTTGTAATAGAATACATTTTTAAAGTAACCCTCCCAAGCCTGTCCATATCCCACACAACTGCTCACAGTAGAAATCGGTTTCCCACCCATTCACTCAACCCTTCAAACTCACACACAAACGTTACAGTGTGTTGATAACCATTGACTAACACTCCTTCAAACTCACAACAAAGAAACACAACAGAGCAGTAATGCAGCAGAAATATCCACAGCAGTAGTTGGAATTTGAAAGCGATCAAAGAGAGGAACATTTTCATTTACATTTACATTTATGACATTTGGCAGATGATTCTATCCAGAGTGAATTAAGTGCTTTGCTCTTTGCTGAAAATATCCTTAGCTAGTTTATAGAGGCAAGAATAAAGAGATACCTCAAGCTTCAGTCTTCACTGGATTGCGGCCAATGAAAACAATGCAGCAGAGGAGTTACATGGCTAAACACTGAAGCCAATTTACATGAGGAACATTGAAGTCAAGCTATGCTGCCACATTTTGGATCAGTTGCAAGGGCCTGATGGTCCGCACAGTTAGGCCAGCCAGGAGGGAGTTGCAGTAGTCAAGTCTTGAAGAGACAAGAGACTGAACAAGTACCTTAGTGGCCTCTCCAGAGAGAAAGGGTTGTAAAGGAGAAATCTTCATGACCAAGTCGAGTTTGCAACTTGACTGGAGAAGGATAACTGGATATTACTTCACCTAGAGAAGGACTGTAGACAGAGAAGAGAACAAAACACACCAGTGGAGAGTCTGCATGGAGGAAATGTGGCCTCCTGTCATGTTACCTGGTATGAGCCCTCCTCCAGGTACAATGCAAACCATAGCCATGCAGAGCTGGTGCAGCTACAGTTTGAGAGAAACACAATGAGATCAGTTTATGAATGAAAATGAACATAACACAATGTTCTACAGACAGACAGTCTGTTTCTGTGTAAAGTCCAAACAGAGGGTTCTTTGTAATGCTGTGCAAAAAGTTCAAACTTTAATTCATAGTCATTGTTTATATTTTTAGTGCATTATTTATAGCAATATCTACAGGGTGGGATAAAGACTATGGTTATTATTACTGCACAGCCTTCAACACCACAGGTAGACTGAGAACAAAAATGTTAATTACACAGAAAAGTGGAAGATAAACCATCCCAGTCTGAGGTTCAGAGCATTCTGGAGCAGGTTTTCATCAATGATGTCTCTTTACATCGCTGCAGTCATCTTTCCCTTGACCCTAACTAGTCCTGCTGCAGACAAAACATCCCCACAGCGTGATGCTGCCACCACCATGCTTCACTCTAGGAATGGTATTGGTTAGGTAATGAACAATGCCTGGTTCAGTCAACTGAATTTACCACAGGTGTCCAATCAAGCTGTAGAAACAAGATGAATCTGAGCTCCATTTTGAGTGTCATGACAAAGGCTGTGAAAACTAATGTAGATGTTATATTTTTGTGTATTTTGCAAAGATTTCAAACATACTTTCCTCACTATCCTCATCAGGGGGTAATTGAATCCATTTTGGAATAAGGCTTTAACATAGCAAAATGTGCAAAAAGTGAAGCACTGTGTTTTCCAGATGCACTGTATATATAATATACTTCATGTCAAATATAAAGAGCTTTTACTCCAATTAAGGTATTTTCCAATTAAATTCATGTGAGTATTATGTAAATATTCCGGATTAATTATGTGAATATACTGGATGTGTATATATATATATATTAAACATTATATATATATATATATATATATATATATATATATATATATATAGAGAGAGAGAGAGAGAGAGAGAGAGAGAGAGAGAGAAATATCTCTTAGGCATGATAATGATCATTTTTACCACCCTGTTACAGTGTGGGTGTTTGAGCTCCAAAAAATCCTCCCAATAAAGCTGTGCTGCTGATTTGAAGGTAAACCCCAGGAGTGTTGTTGCTGCTTATTTATTGTTTATTACGCTGGCTCTGACAGAATGTCCGCTGCCCATTACTCCTGTACCCCCCAAACCCTGATATGTGTGTCTCTGGTGACTCAGTAGGCTGGCTCTGCTCTGCCCTGGAGCGCTGTAAAGTTTGACTCATGCTACATTAGACACAGCACTGTCAGCACTGTGCAAAAAGCAGGATGAGAGAGAGCTTCACATGCAAATATGGCCATAAATTAGATTTTCACTTGGAGTGAAGAGGAGTTTTTTTCATTCCATTTCTGCAGCCATGATTAGAGATGCTTTTGAACCAACTTTATCATAAAAGCTTTGATTATACTGACAGTGGCCAGACAGACCCTCTGGAGCTTACCGGGTATAAGGTTGAGGAACAGTCTGACATTTTGGTTTCTCCTTCAAGAATGCTTAATTATGGATGATATCATCTGGATAACAGAGACCTTGTTTCAAGAAATATATCAGTCACTCTTTTGACAACACGGCTCCAATCCCCTGACCCTGCTATGATTCTGAGTTCTAATCTGAGGCTGGGGAATGTTAGTGGCAGTGTTTAACATGCAAGTGAGGGATTCACTCACCCATAAGCATTTGCAGGGTATCTCCATCTCACTCTCGCTATCAGTCTGGCAGGAGATTTTCAGGAAAGGTCATCTTCCAAAGCGGGATGCATCATTCTTTGCTTAATACAGATCCCCTGCCTTCAATAGCTAATTTATCACTGCGTGAACAGTGAGAGAGATCAGCAGTGATAAGTGTTACATTTCCCAGCGAGAGCGCATCTCTGATGGGCTGCATTAGGCTTGCTGTTCAAAAGCACTCCCTCAGGCCAGCAGCTATCTCCTACCAAGTCCTGCTCCCTCCATACGCTTCCCACAACTATCAAAGGAATGGCTATCAGATGCTGAGGCCTGGACACATACCCAGCTCCCAGTGCCGCGCCTCTGAGGCTGCCGTTCTCATGTTTGTCTTCCATTTCACAGAGGGACACTGTTGGCACTAAATATAAACTGACCCCTTGCTGTAATAGGCTAACGCCTGGGGTGGTGCAGAGTAATTTGTCTGTGGCAATGAGCAGTCAGGGAAGTGACATGGAGAGTAAATAGTTACCTTCGGTCTGTGTTTACACGTTTGACTCAGTCTTATAAGCAGTGGGGAAGAGTCCCACTCTGTTTTTCGGTCATTCTCTCTTGCTAGTTCTGGCCCACTACCTTCATGGAGGTCTATTATGTCACATGATGGATAATCATTGTCACTGAGGTGTTCCTGGGAGACACATGGAAAGACAGACATCAAGAACATCTCAGAATAAATGACTGTATTTATATTTTGTAGATATATTCTGAAGTATGAATGGCCAGTATGCTGCTTGACCATACCACATATATAAAAGGAACATTATTAAAAGTGTTAAAAAGTGTTCTACCCAGTATCTGAATGTTCTTATTGATGTTAGAATGCTGCAACTGCTTTTATATCCCATTTCTATGCCCTGATTGGTGATGCTTCTTCAGTATTTACAAAGACTCTTTGATTATAATGACCTTGGACCAGCCTGGCCCTCTGGAGTTTCCTTAGACAAAAGAGGTTGAGATTTGTCTTCTCCTTCAAGACTGTTGTCAGTATATTGTAAAATATGAAGAGCATAGTATAAAATATTGAAATGAATTGTTAATATTGAATAATTATATAATATATAATTATATATTGAATAATAAATAATGAATATTGTATGCATAAATATGTACACAGGTAGTAAAGACAACAACAACATATGCAGTACTGTTCAAATGGAGAAGACCATCCTTGACCATTAAGTACAAGCTATCCATTTTTCAGAAGACATTTTTTTTACAAAATAAATGGAAGAACAGAAGTTTCCCAAATTGGATTTCAGTTGCTGTGCAACATCCCTGCAATATCTGGTAGAGCACCTTAAGTCAGATATGCAGCTGGGCAAGAAGCTATTGGTCAGGAAAGGCAGATGCTACTGGTGTTTTCTGAACAACCAACTGACTTCCAGTGTCCAGACCTCAATATCACTGAAATGATTTGGAATCCAATAACTTCTGCTTGATGTTCATTTCAGCAAGAAATTGAATAAATGAATAGTGTTGGCTTAGGCACACTCAAGAATCTATAATTTATGTTGGTCTTTTTTGATCATTATTTAATTCAGAATTATAACCCATCATATTTATTGTATTCTTTACCTTTATGTTTCACTTTATGTATCTGTAATTCAGTAATTTAGAGTTTGAGTGAATTACTATTCAAACAGTACAAATATTGTGTTTAGTTCAGCATACAAATTCACAATAATGGTGAAGACTGTTGACTGTTTCTCTACTCAGGTCCAAGGTCAAGTGTCAGTGCAAGTGTCTGTAGCTGTGTTACTATGAATGAAGGTGTCAAGAGGTGTCATAATTATTCATAATGTACTGTCAAATTCTCCTTTCTGTGTTGATAATAAACATCCTATTTCTTCACACCTTTTCTGACGAAGAACCCACCTGCTTGTCAATTCTTCAGTGTGTTTATCAATATGAGATTTGAGTTGACTCATTTTGTCAGCAAACAGATGCTGTTTTGATGCCAGCCAACAGTTATGATTAAATATTTGATTAACATGTTTCAAATGAAGCCATCATTCCAAACACAGCTCACGAACCTGTGCACAATCAAATGCTCCTATAAATTAAAAAATTTCAATCTAAGGAATCAATCTACACTGTAAAAGTAATTTTGGAGGTTCTACAAATTGAGAAGAGCATGTTAAGGTGCTTTGAGGAGCCTTGAAGAAACCATTGTCTTTTTATTGAAGGTTCCTTGAAGCACCTTAAGAGATTCTTCCACAGTTTCAAATGAAATTCCATGCAGAAGTTCTTCAAGGATTTTAACAGTTACTTTTAACAGTGTAGAAGGAAACCGATTCTAATCATGATTAACACCTCTGACTACATTTATTACATCACAGCAAATGTGCAAAATCGCAAATGCATGGAGAAGAAGTGAGCTTGAATGATGGATGGATGTCTGCTGGTGAGTAAACTGGGATTAGATGGAGGGAATTGCAAACAGTATTAAAGTGAAGGTGTTGAAATAATTTGTGCACCTCTCTGTTCTTATGAACGTCTTTATGAAAAAGCCCCTTGGCATTGGCCTGTTGACCCTAAAAATCCTCTAAAAGCCCTGCTCCCTTTAGGCTCAGGAAATTGTCTGTTTTAGAAAGCACACCACGTGCAAAGTATCAGATGGTGGAAATTAAACTTTGATGGCTGGGAACTTGTTTGTGCTTCTATTAAATAACAGAGACGCCTGCAACCTTCAGTCCGGCATGAGATTTCAGATTTAATTTCCTTTATGTTGACACTCCAGTATGGCTGTATCTTATTTTGAGACATTGCCACAGTCTATCAGCAAACATTCATAACCTCAGGTGTACAGACTTATTGGAAATTGGCTGTGAATGCCACATCATATATATGGAGGGACTGGAATGGCTAGGAGTTTGCTGAGGATGTCTGAGTGTAAAGAGCCCTGGCTCTGTCTCAGCGCAAGAAATTAGACCAGTCAAAATCACTAAAGAGCTGTTGGTGAAATAGCAGGCAAAGAATAGAGCTGCTTCAGTGACCAGTAGCTGAGAAACAACAGCCAATGCCTCTGGGAGAGAGAAAAGGAGAGGACGAGATGAGAATAGACTAGCATTCTTATGAGTTTCACAGCAGGGACACGCTTATGAGAAAAAAGATCATTTTTCATCCCATTAGAGCTACAGCCGCATTTGCCTGTCCTCACGTCGTGATCAATAGCTGAGTATATAACGTCTGTTAGCTACCGGACCTAATAACAAGACTCAAGCGTGGCCAAATTCTCATTTTGTTTGGCTTTGAGGAATAACAAGGTTGTTAGTCGCAAAGGTTACATTGATTAATATCTCCATTTCTCCAGTTCACAGATGAGTAATTCTCGGTAGGAATCCGCTTCAGCAGAAGAATCAATTTGGAAGGAATGAGAAGCACAGAAAAACATCTTTTTTTCTGTAATCTTTCAGCATTTTTTTTACAATCAAAGGTGCTGAATTTGACCAAAATAAGATTTATTACACTCATTCATCTTTCTTAAAACATGAATGTTATGGTGATGGTGTATAATCTGTTTTCTAGATGAACAGAATATTGCCGATTAAGTAGCATCAACCAAATTTGCTTCACTGAAATGTATAATAAGTACAGTCTCATTGCAGGCCAATATAAAAGGAATTAGAGTTTACTGAAAGCCGTAGTGCATCAACCAGGGATGTGATGTGTTTCATTAAGGTATAAATGGGCCTTTGTAAAACATGTGACCCTAAAATCGTACTACCACATGCAGTTTCTTCAGATTTGGGCCACATCTGGCAAAGACACCGCTGGCCAACTGTCAGTGCTTGCCAACCTATGTGCGAGCCAAAAATGGCCCACATGTTGAAAACATACCTTTGACTCCTTTGTACCAAAATATTTCTAGCCCACTTCTGGCACAAATATGGGTCTGCTGCCCTGGATTTGGTCCACCCAAGTGCCATCCAGATGAAAATGGAAAGTGTGGAAAATATAGTTCAGATTTGGGCCAGAATAATTTTGCCATCTTGGAGAAGAAAACAACCGTTTTCCTCACTGCAGGGACTGCTCAACTTCATGTTCAACCTTCTAGACTTCTCCAGATTCTCTTCTTCAGACCATTCACAACACTGTAGCACACCTTGTCCATGACCTCCTCAAGATCTTCCATCTGATACCTCTGCTGAGATGTGTTCAGTATCTTTCTTCGGAAGTACAAAGCTCTGGTTCTCATGTAGCAATCTTCAAAAGGCTCACCTTTTCACTAGAGTACTTCTCTCTGCATCATATTTCAGAACTGCTCACGTGCCCACTCCTGTGCTCCTGACATGCTCTTCCTTATAGTCTAAGTTGGGTCTCACTGTTTTAGTGTCCTTGGCATCTAGTAGTTCTTCCTGAACCCCACTCTGCAGTTGCTGAATTCTGAATCATGAAAATGTTTATTTCTTTATTTATATGCAGTTGATCACTCCAGGTCATACATTGGCTTATTGATTGCACAAAAAATATGTATTTGCTTAACCTATAAGGACCCTTTAAAGCATGGACAAAGTTAATTACAGCACTTTGTCCTTCACTTTAACTGAAATTAAATCCCTAAGTGCCACATTCTGAACTTCCTGGATGTGTCACAGGATAGCTTGTATATGTCTGAACATGTGACTTCATTTAAAAAAGGACTTGGTCAATGCTTGAGATAAGACCAGCTCATTATAAAAGTGTGTTTTTTTGTTTCTAAAGTTCTGTTCCAACACATTCAACCATTTAAAAACTATAAATAAATGAAATCTCATATATTAAACAGAACCAGTCTGATCCACATTACTGTTTTCCCTTGTTTTACTACTTACATGCATGTGTTTTAGCAAAATAAACTTTTTATTCTATAAAGCTTTGGCAACATTTCTCACAAATTCCAAATAAAATACTACCATTTTGTTTAGAAATGACAACCTCTGTTTAAGGGGCAGCAGTGGCCTGGTGGTCAGGGTACCAGCGTTGTGAGCGGAAGGTTACCAGTTTGAACCCCTGAACTGTCAGACTATGACTTAACTCACCCAACTGCTGACAAGGTTATGTGGGTTTGGTGACCCACTGCTCTGGGCACATGTGCTCACTGCCCCCTAGTGTGTGTGTGGATGGTTTAAATGCAGAGGATAAATTCCTCTGTGTACAGCACCTTTCTTTTTTTCCAGCCGTATGTGTATAACTGTTCTGACAGATGTTACAGATTTGTAACTTTAATATTTACATACGTCATGTGACCGCTTTACCATAATAATAAAAAAAATCATTAGTGAGCTGCTCAAAGAATATTGTCATGTTTCAATTTGTAATCGTGTCTGTTACTTGTGTCATTTGAGGAATTTGAGTTTTTCATTTTGGCTCTTGGATCCTCTCAAGGTTTCTTCCTCCAAATATGAGATAGTTTTCCTTGCTTGCTCAAAAGATTCTCAGATCTCTGTAAAGTTGTTCTATGACAACACTTTCATAATGGAAAAAAAAATCATATGTTGTTGCTCAAAATTAAAAACTGACTCTGGGCTCTTATGGGTTAATTTAATATACCACAAATAAAGCATATAATATGTCATATGCAAAGCTTTTGCATATTTAACAATTTCACATTTTAAATTATGCTTTTCCCCCAATATGTTAAACTGCAGAAAATGCCAATGGCATTTTTTCAAATAGAAAACTCAAAGGGATTTCCAGACATTTGCATATTATTGTATTTTTGGAAGATTAAAAACATTATAAACAGATAAAGGAGTAATCTCAGTTTGGAATGGGCTTCCATTTCATGACAAGATGATACATTACATTAAAAATGTACTTTTTGACATCCAGATGTACTAGTGGTTATGAATTCTCAGTAGGTGATTGACCAGCATGACCAAGGTTTTTGACCAATATGACCAACTTGAACAAGCTGGTTGACCAGTTTGCTTCCACTAAGACAAAAGCAGGACTTGTCATTGAAGGTGACCTCCTGCCATTCTGAGTCCATGAAGGTCTGGCATGACACCACTGCAGTCTTTGGTGATGTTGACATGGTGTTAAGGGCAGTTGTCATAACGGTCTGCATGCATGTTGTCCTACATCTTGCAGCCTTCCACCAACGGTGCTGGCACGAACAAGATGACTCATGGGGGCCACCTCTTCATGGTTTGTGTAGATTGTGTAGATTCCTCATGTCACTGGTGCATGCTTCTTCTAAGCATTGCATCCAGCAGCATGCTTTGGCAGTATCCACACAACTGGTATGGTGTGCAATATGTCGATAAGATCATCCCACTTCCCTTAGCCCAACAATGCAACTCCTCCAATTGCTGAAACCTCTTTCAAACTCTTCTCAGGGGGCTACACCATTTGCAAAGGATGCTACCAACACAACAACATGTCAGAATGGAATGCACACTCAAGCAGACAGCTTTATAAAGTCAGTCAAGTACAGCATTAAGGCTCGTTCTTGTTTATGTCACATGCAAAGCCACGCCTGACCCTTGATTCATTTTCATGTCTCATGATGACGAACCTATTATATTGTAAATCAACCAAAGGACAAATTTGCCTGAGGTGAAAGCGGAATCGTCTTCCACTTGGCACCAGATTGTGCCAGAAGTGAAAGTGTGAGACTGTTTTCCTGTGGAACACTCATTCACAGCCATACACACATATACACACATGCACACACATATAACCTCCCCCTGTGCTCCAGACACCAGTGGAGAGCCAGATGGTGTGTGTTACACTTGTTTTCCTGTCACTGTGACTATTATTTATACACCGTGGCAGCGTGTCATAGGCCCTACCAATGGAAGGCTTCTGTTTGCAGCAGCAGAAGGCTGGGCGGAAAGGAGAGATCGGACCCAGGACAGAAACAAATGCCCCTGTTAGATCATTCCCTCAGCCCCTATGGGCCAGCTCCTCTTTCTAACTCTCTACCAACAGAGGCGTGGGTGCTGCTGCTGCTGCTGCTAGTCGAAGAAAAAAAAATGAGGGAGGAAATAAAACTGTTATGATATCTCAGTAGTGTTTGTATTAGCCAAGGCGAGAATATGATGGATCATTTTAATGCGTAGATTGGTGAAGGGGGTTGCTGTGGAGGATTATGGCACACTTCTTCTCCCGGCACCAGCTCCCCCATCCTCCTCCATAGAAGAGCCATTCACACTGCGATCAGTGTTGACAGCACCAATACAAGCGGCACTCTCAATCCCAAACTATCACATCACGGGTTTGCTCTGGGGCGAAATAAAGGAAAATGAAACAAGCAGCTGATCTCTGCGCAGCCTCCAGTCGTGGATATGAAATAGTGGAGGCTTATGTTCATGACAACAGTAATATGCTTGATTATGAGAAATGTACAGAGAGGGAGGGGCAGGGATTGAATAAGCTCGCTCACAATACTGCACATGCTTGTGCATTCTCACCTTGCTACAACGCCACAATAGCCAAGCATGCAGTACAGGCCTGGCTGGGTTTGTGAGCTTGGCTCCATTTCACATCTCCTCTGAACATGTGCAAAGCTGCTTTACGTCCCAGCGGGTAAGCCCGTCGTCTCTCATTAAGCACCCTGTACTGCAACAATAAAGGCAATGAGAGGAGGCGCGGTGCTCCCAGACGCAGCTCAGCTTCGCACAAAGAGCCACTGATTACCCACCGTGCAGCATTAGTTCGCATTTAGCGGTTGCTTACTGAGACTCTGGCCGAATTCACATTCGCAGATTAAAATTATTTATTTATTTTGCAATAAAATAAAATTTATTATTTATTATTTATATTGCATAGTGCTGGAATCTAATTGTTTTATGGTAGGCCTAACAGAGGATTTTTTTTTAAAATAATCCAGTCAGAAGTACTGTTTTAGGTGGTATGAAATATAATTCAATGTCATTCAATTTCAGTTCTGAAATGCATTTCAGTCTGAATGCTCAAATTTGATTTCAAGTGCATTCTTTTCTTCATCACATACCAGGCATCACAGTAAATGCATTACCTGGCAGGTAGGTTTTCTACCCAGGCCTACTTCAATACTAGAGAAACAAAGGTACAGCAGAAAATGACTAACTGAACCAAAGCTGAGCAACACAAAATAACTCAGTGGGTTCCCTCCACACAGAACCAAAAGCATTTTAGTTTTTGTGTTCCCTCCTCCCCTCATCATGTTCATTTACAGTTCTGAAACAGAAAATATTTTTATTTGATGGCTTTTACGTCTATACAGACTGTACATTGTATAGGCCCAATACACTGATCAGCCATCACATGACCACCTTCTTGTTGGTAATCTCAATGTCCATTTTATCAGCTCACCTTACCATACAGGAGCACTTTGTAGTTCTATAATTACAGACTGTAGTCCATCTTTTTTCTGTACCTTGTAAGCCTCATTTCACCCTGTTCTTCAATGGTCCAGACCCCACAGGACCACCACAAGTCATATTCAACACTGCAGTGACACTGACATGGTGGTGGTGTGTTAGTGTGTGTTGCACTGGTACAAGCGGATCATACACAGCAGTGCTGCTGGTGTGTTTATACAGTATGTGTACCCACTGTCCACTCAGCTGGACACGCTTACCTAGTTGTTTCACCTTGTAGATGTAAAGTCATCTGCTTCTGCACAGCTTGTGTTTGTCATCCTCTAGTTCTTCATCAGTGATCACAGGATGCTGTCCACAAGATGCTGTTGGCTGGATCTCTGGTTGGTAAGAGAGTCCAACCGTGACACAAAGGACTAAGGACACTAATATGATGCTTGTGGTTTTGTTATGTTTAAAATAAAATGAAAGATTGTTAACTTTGTGGTGAAAAACATTGCCACGTGATTGATTCAAATCAGTTGTATGTCATGAACTAGTTGAAAAGAACATTTCATTTCCACGATGCATAGTTACAAAGAGACTCATACGCATTAAGATGTGGAAGCTGGAAATATCCCTAAGCATTAACACAGTCTGATCGTAAGCTGAGTGCTACATAACTCCAGGCTTATGGCCCTCATAGGGTGTTTTTGATCATATGAGCTCCTATACTTCAGAAAGAGGAGGAAGAAGAAGGTTAGGGACTTAGTTTTCAAAATGATGCTCATTTAAAGTGTTAATCCTCCCTGCGTTACTGAATTTCTCCATTGTTGAAGGAGGTCTCAGCAGGTGGAGCTGGCAACATACTCATATGCAAAAAGACTTATCTTGGCTGATGAAATGTCAGCACATCTGCAACTCCTAAAAACATGAGTATGCCTGCTGGAGTGCTAATCACCTGGGATTTGGCTGGAGTGGGGTGGTAGTGCAGTCTCACTGCGTAGTCTTACATTTTTATATAACAGCGTAAAGCTGATTAATTAATATTTTGTTCGGGTTTAAAAAGAGCAAAAGTAAAAGACTAGGATATACAGGATTTTACAGAACATTACGAATATTCATGCATCTGCTTTATTGTTCTCATTTAACAAACATTGTTCCTCACTGATACTGATTTGCAGCTTTTTTTCATGAACTTGTTTATCAATTTAATCAATTTCAGATTAACTTTTATACAATAACACACGAGGAGTTCTAGTTTAGCATGGGGAAATTGATCGAAAGTGTTCAGTAACACTGAAATAAATCACTGTCGCCATAGAGATGTTTATTAGTTTACTCATGCTTTAGCAGAGCTCAGTAACCCTGATACAAATGCCTGATCAATACAGTGATTTATTAGTTTAAACTAGCTACATTAGCTTCTTAACATGGAGATAAATAACTGATCAGTACAGTTCACTCAGTTTACTCACGCTTTAGCAAAGCACAGTGGCATGCAAATGTTTTGCCATCTTTGGTAAAAATTACTGTTACTGTGAACAGTTAAGCGAGTTGAAGATGAAATGATGAAGGTAAAGATTCCATGGTCTTTTGCAGTGAAGTAGGGATTCTGATTTGACTTTCTAGCAATCCCATGTGCAGCTGTCCATGAAAAATATCTTGACTGCCATTGCTCCTGATAACTGCCATTTGTTTCTTAGATTTTGAAACTGATGAGATTGCAAACTGAAAACACTTTGCTATCTTCTCACAGCATTCTCTGCTATCATCTGCTTTGTGAGTCTAAACCACATTCATGTTCAAAGTGCTAGGCAGCTGCTTAGAAGAGCCCATGGCTACTGTTTTTTTTTGGGACAAGGTTAGAGAAGTCTCTGTGTTTATAAAGCTTTGAAATTTGCATCACCAGGCCTTTCCAAACGATTACTGTCAACAAGCAATAACCCTAACAGGCTAATTAAGGGCTGAAACCTTGGTCAGTAATCTGAGCACATGCATTTCCTAGGGTTCTGCAATGTTTAATTACACTCATTCTAAAATGCCAAAAAAAAACTTGTTTTCAGACTTCTAATTATTCAAAATTTAACAAGGCACAAATACAGATACTTCCCCATGCAGTCTGAATATGTGTATACTGTTACTTCCTGACCCTGAGACATGGAGACATGCACCATTCAGAGGACATGTAATGCTATATACAAAAGTACGTAATACAGTAATATTGCAGTCACTGGATATGTCCCTCAAAGATAAGCTCTCTCTCTCTCTCTCTCTCTCTCTCTCTCTCTCTCTCTCTCTCTCTCTCTCTCTGTGTGTGTGTGTGTCACAGACTGTCTGCTGGTTTGTTGTTTTGTTCTGGCCCTTCTCACATTGCACATTCTTATGAAGTTTGAAGTGAACAACAACGTACATATGTCTGAAGTTTCTTGCTGAGTTGGATTCGAACCAGAACCTGCTCTAAGAATAGAATGACCAGAACCTGCATCCCTATTCCACAGAGACATTCATTTATAACCATGAGAGAGAGGAAAATAATCAACAATGCCATAATCACATTATAACAGATACTGCAGCTGAGCCAGACTGATCAGCTTAAATTATATGTGATACACATAATCTGTTTCAATTAAGATTCAATCACATGAATCAGATGATAAATTTCAGAGTGGTGTTGTTGTCACAAATGATTACTGATTATATTCCATGATGGACATGAAAATGAATATTGATTTTAATCTGTGCTCTGGACTCTGCTCGTTTGTGTTCATTTAAAGAACACATTCTCAAAGTTAAACTTGTGTCATTGATTCAGCCTGTACAGGAAACTGTTATGGACTAGCTAACCTTGACAAATACCAGTCATCAGAACTGATGACTCCATTTTGTACAATTTAGTTGTGAAAACCAACATGGAAGTCCATGGAAGGATACTGTGCTCATAAACAGTGAAACCTAACTGAATATGTGTTATCGTACATGTTATCTTGGTAGATATTTTAGCTTTTCAGCAAAAGACTATGACAACTTTAACTGACTTAATGGACTTATTGTCTAATTACCTTTCAAAGCATATCGCAGTCAAAATACTATTCTTGCAAAGAAACTACAGATAAATCAAGATCACACTTAGAATTTACTTCTGCAAAAAGAAGGTAGGCCAGAGAAGGTCAACACTAGCTGTACTAAAACAAGGAATGTTGACTGGAATGGGAAAAAAATGTGGTGGACATTTTTTAAGAGCAACATTAACGACTGAAACCTTGAAAGAACTGACATAGAAAATAAACTTTGGAGAGCTTGAGAGGACAGAGGCTGGCATCAGGAGGTCTCCTAAAAAATAACTACAACTGCAGAAATTCCTAATGTCAAGTCACTTAACAGGGCTAAGGAGAAAAAAAACGCTCAGTGCTCCAAAGTCAATTTAGCAACTAAAGTCTTGAGGAAGAGTTGGGAGGTGCTGAGACCAAGGTATTTGAAGTTTCTACAGTCAGGGCCATGTCATCTGCTGGTGTAGGTCCAAAGTCAATGCAGTGTCTAGCAGGAGACGTATATTCTTCCTGCTGACAAGCTTTACTGAGATGCTGATTTCATTTCCAGAAGGACTCATCTGCCCACAGTGCCAAAGATACTACCAAATGTTTTGCTGACCATGATAATACTGTGCTCAATTGGCCAACCCTAATCCCAGAGAGAACATATGGGATATTTTCAAGAGGAAGAAACACCTGATCCAGCGAAACAGATGAGGTGAAGGAGTAGAGAGTAGAGAGAATAATTGAGAATAATTGTGAGAAGTTGGACATTTGTGTATTGTGCTTCTTTTCTGTTTGATATATATTCATATCTTCTATTCATATCTTTTTGCACAGACATTTTATCTCTGTCTATACATGTACACAACAGGACAGGCTCACTGAGCCGTCATGATGTACTGTATTGTTACCTACATAATGTTTATGCAATTGCATATTACACGATACATTATTGCACATTATTTACTGTGCAGTAGGGTTAGGGTTAGGGTTAGTTTTTTATTGTTGTTTTGATTTTTTATACTATTTTACACAACAGAAATCATTAAATTGTAGAGCCATCCCATATTTTCCAAGTTAATATAGCAGCCCACCCAACTGCCCTTGGTCTTTTTCTGTCTTTTAGTTTACTGCCCTTCTAATTATGCAATGCTATGCAATCACTAACACACAGATCTGGGGCCCAGTGTTAACTTTAACTGAAAAAAGTTTCTTTTTTGCCCTGACCTAGGATCAGTGTGTTCAGAGCCAGAGGCTATCTGCTCTAGAGGGAGACGACCCATTCATCTATCAGTACAGTGGACCATCTGGTGTAGAGAGGAGGTGCAATCCTGTGATGAATTTAAAATGCATACTGCAGAAAAAGGTCAGCAGTGGAGCAGGAAAGCAAGGCAGTCACGCTGTCTGCAGGGACTTGACCCATGAACTCTTTCAAATACAAATACAAAATGTTGGACTGTAACAAATTAATCCAAGATTGTGTTGTGTACATACATTTATTCTGATGGTGGACATTTGCATATGCATCCAATTTTTAATGGACTGATCTAGTTAATACAATTCTGCCAGCATTTCCACTGTCCCAAGCAAGACAATGCCAGAAGTACAATTTCCTCTAAAATGGCCTGCAAAGAGTAAAGCCTATGAAACTATATCTGTTGTTTGGCAGTTTGGTCAACAAAAAAAACTGAAAAAAGACCTTGTTATTTTGCCACAATAAGAAATCAGAATTCCAGTTTCTCAAATTATTAGGATATTTCACAAGATACATAAGACATTTTGGCACTGATGGAACTAATAACTAACTAATGACTGTAATGGCACTAATGTGATAAAACACAGTGGACCAACACATTAGATGACATGGCACTCTAAACCATCATAGTCTGAGGAAACTTCAGACAGGACTTCTGGCACCTAGGATTCAGTGCCTCTCCACTCTTCTTCCAGGCTCAAGGAGATTGAGTTGAGACACTAGGACTCATTCATTCATTTTCCAAACCGCTTATTCCTGAATAGAGTCACAGGTGAGCCGGTGCCCAGCCGGCAACTCTGAGCGCAAGGGCAGGAAACAACCCTAGACAGGGCACTAATCCATCATAGGGCTCACATACACACACTAAGGGCCACTTTAGAGTCACCAATTCACCTATCATGCATGTCTTTGGGGGAAACCGGAGGAAACCCACACGAACACGGGGAGAACATGCAAACTCCACACAGAAACTTCCCAGGTCGCCCTACCTGGGGATAGAACCCAGGTCCTTCTTGCTGTGAGGCAACAGCGCTATCCACTGCGCCACCGTGCCGCCCACACTAGGACTCTTAATTTCCAAATGAAATGAAAACTTACTTTAATCTGAAAAGAAAACTTTAGAGCTCTGAGTAACAGTCCAGTTCTTTTACTCCTTAGCCCAGGCAAGACACTTTGGCATTGTCGCAGGAGTGACTTTATAGGAGTGGGAGGAGTGCTGTGTTATATGCATCCTTGGTGTTTACATTAAAGAGGTCCAGTGTTTTATTGTCTCTTGTGTTGCACATATAGAAGTTGGGAAATGTGGAGGACAGGGAAGCATGAATGAAATCCCTAAAGGTGAGAATGAGAGCCTGTGGATGCTGTGTCTGGAGTCTGCTCATGACTGAGTGGATGACTTCACGTGCCGTCATACACCGCTAAATTTACTGGAGAGCGATCTTATATTCCCAATGATGACTAAAGGAGGAACGTGTTTATAGCATCTCTTCCACAAACAAAGCTTTACCCCAGTGCGTTTTCCCCTTCTTCACCTCCTGCTAACAGCTGTTTTCTGCGCTGCTTACACTAACATCCTCACCTCAACACTCAACTATTCAGATCTTTTACTGTTAGACGAACTGAGATGCTAAAGATACGAGAAGCTTGTCAGAACATTTGACAGGCCTCTTCAATAAAATGTCATGTATAGTTTAAAATTTAAATTCACTATATCCACCTTGTATACCTTAATATATTCATTCATATATTTCATGAAACCTATCAAATTATGGCATATAGTGATCTTGACCTTAAATGTGTTAAAACATAGTAATATAATCCATATTCATGAGTATAAATCTCTATTTTAAAAGTCCAAATATATGCAAGAATAAAATTTGTTTCGTAATGAGGTCATGTCTATAAATAATGCATGTAGGAGTTCAGAGAAGGGTTAAATTATTGGTTTCATATCTAGGGAGCTACATCTATGAGTGCATTAGCCCCTTCACCATTTTTGCAAGGAGAAAAACTTAGTTTTCAAACCCCCGGTAAACTATGGACGAGGGAAGGGTCAAGAGGAGAGAGAGTGAGTGAGCAAGAGAGACCTGCTACACCACCAACACATCACTGCAGTGTTGATTCACCACCCAGATGTCAGCTCTGTGGTGGTCCTGAGCATTGAAAATCAGAATGAAAGGAGACAAAGCATGTGGAGAAAAATATGTTGTACAGTATGTAATTAAGGAACTAAAAAAATGCTCCTATATGTTTGTATATACACTTATCAGCCATAACATTAGGACCACTGTCAAGTGAAGTGACAAACACTGATTATCTTCATCCATGGTGGCCTGCTGTCATATGCTGGAACATTATAAGCAACAAGCAAACTGTCAGTTCTTGAAGGTGATGTTTTAAAAGCAGGAAAATGGATAAGCATAAGGATCTGAGCCATTTTGACAAGAGCCAAACTGTGACCACTAGACAACTGGGTCAAAAACATCTCCAAAACACCAGGTACGTCTTCTGTGTTTTTTTCCCTGGTCAGTACCTAAAAAGTTGTCCAAGAAAGAGCAACTGGTGAACCAGCAACAGGGTCATGAGCACCAGGCTCACTGATGCGATCCATGGAGGCCCCCTGTCAAAATATACAGGAATCAAAGGACCACCTTGAATGATCAGATCAGTTGTGGCAGCTGATCAGACAATAACAGGCAGATAGAACTAATGATTATGACTGATCTGTGTATGCGACATACATCAATGTGTGACAAATACTGTATGTGTCATATTTTAAATCTATATTATGCTTTATATCACACTTTTATGGCCACCGTTGTTATCATCATTATGCTCAGTCTCTCAGAAACAACATTTGAGTAATGTTTTTAATTTAATTGAGACAGTAAACTCATGTGAAAAGCTTAACAAACTGTTGTCACTTTATGTCTTTATCAACTGGTCATTAGAAAGTAATGGCAGATGTATGAAATGATTCTCATTAAATGATCATTATCAACATTATCATTACATCCAAATCTCAGAACATGTTAGGCGTGATCGCAAAGTGACAGGAAAATTTGCTGGAATCAACAACCTAAGGCTGCCACTGCAATCTCGTTTGTTTAATTAATTCATTTAGCAGTAGCATCTCTCATTCAATGCAGCCAACTCACTCTGGAGCCAGCGGAAAGCTGTGTGACAAATTAATGACTACTTAACCAGAAAGAGACCTCTTGCTGTCATTCTCTCTGTGGGTGAGTAGTGAATGACAGCCTGTCATTCCGAATCCAGACGTTCTGCCATATCTGTTCTAAGCTATCTGCTCTTCCTCATCTTCTTCATCTTCCTCCCTGCTTCTCTGCACAGACGGGATCAGTGTATGGGTCTCACTTGGCATGGATGACAGGGTGACAGGATGCAAGAAGGAAAGAGAGAATACACAGTGCCCTTATTCTGTCATTCGCTTCCATTGCCTTTGACTGGTTGGACACATGTACTGTAGCCAGTACAGAACAACTAATAAATCATTGTCTGGGAGTACAAAGCAGCAAAGTTTACCCTCAAAATCTTAAGCTGTCTTCATATTTACCAGTTTTATCTTTGTGTATGTATATATATATATATATATATATATATGGTACTGCATGTTTAACATATTGATCTTTATTTATAACAGAACTCAGCAACGGAAGTTATATAAATAAACACATAACTGTAATGAAATGTGAAATTAATTAAAATGCAGTCTTCTAGTGAAGATAGATTAGAACCTCCCACATTTATTGTTACTGCAAATGAATAGAACGTGGTTAAAGAGGATTTAGGAGGAGCCTGTCTTCAGAAATTAGTTTGGTTTGCTCTTGATTGTTGTAATGTATCATCATGGTGAGATCCAAAGTGTTCTTTGAAGTATAGAAAGAGAATTAACCCTCAGGAGTCACCATGTCTGATTAAAGACATCACAGCATAAAAACAAAGTTACATTGAACATCAAATGTGCAGGCTTAAGGTGCTATGTTAGTTTATGTTTGATGTTGATAAAGAGAGTAGAAATGAAGATATACTTCATATGTATTTTATATGTACTATATAATATATCCAAAAATGGCATGGGGCAAATTCATATGAAATGGTATTTATCTTCATATATTTATGATTTTGTGTTAAGTTTTCTCAAAAACATAGAACAAGATAAATAGCCCTAAAGGTTAAAAAAAAAAGATCTCAGAACAATAACAAATCAGTCATTCTGCTGTCCACAAAATGATTTACAGGTCAAACAACTGCCACATTGACCAGTTCAGGCCGTCTTAGTAAGTTCAGCTCAAAAGTAGAGCTGAGAGTCAAGATGCTTAAAGAATCCAACCAGTATTTGTGTCAAAGTCCTGTATCAACCATCAGAAAGAGAGCAAACAGGTTTTTCTTGGGAGGTGTGCTAGAAGGAAATACTCATTGCTCATTGATCCAGATGTTCTGGTCTGTGTTTAGGTGTTCTCTTGTATTTGGGTCTGAATAGTGTGCATTCATTAGCTTTATTTATTAGTTTTGTTTGTATTTTGTTTAAACAAATGTGAGATAAGCACCAGACTCTTAAACTTTAAGTAAAAGTGAAATTAATCACTTCCAGAAGCACCTCTTTTTTGTGCTTTCCCACAGTTTTCCATTCAAGTGAACTGGCTTTTTTTCCCCGACATGCAGAGGACACTGACATTCAGAATGACTGCAAATTTACCAGTAAATGTCATGACAGATGCTTTGATGTTTGATGTCCTGACAATTAATGTCACATGCTAATTTAAAGTAATGATACCTAACATCACATTATCTGGCAGGCCAGCTTCTGGCAGTGGTCAAATGGCACTAATATCTCTGTACATAATCTGTCATGACTGCATATGCCATCTGCCATGGCCATGTCAATGCTGTGTTGCAGGGTTCAAGTTAAGTGTTAGCCGTTCTTCTTTCCCCATCTCGCCAACAAATAGGCATTATATTGTTCTGTCAATGCAGCCCTGTTTCACCCCTCGGCCAGCCACGACACAGAAAGTCAAAGTCTTCCCTTTTATTGCACACACTGAGCCTCCTGCCTCAGAAACATGTCCTGATAGCATCACAGCCCTCCATCACGCTGTTAACCTCCAGACAGACAAATGAACGCCTGACTAAATGACCTTCTCTTTCCCACTGCAGAGGCTCATTATGAGGGCTGAATAAACCTCACTTTTAACGACACCAACAGATTGTTCTCCATCTCCGATTCCACCGCTCAGCATTACTCTGGCTGGGAGGAATTCAGGTCGGATGCTTCAGTGTCTGCTTTAAGATAGTGAGCTTTGTTGCTGAAAACAAATGATCTTGGCATGAAAGAAGTCTCTGTGAAAGAAAGAAAGAAAGAAAGAAAGAAAGAAAGAAAGAAAGAAAGAAAGAAAGAAAGAAAGAAAGAAAGAAAGAAAGAAAGAAAGAAAGAAAGAAAGAAAGAAAGAAAGAAAGAAAGAAAGAAAGAAAGAAAGAAAGAAAGAAAGAAAGAAAGAAAGATGTCAGCATGTAACACAGTGTTAGCTATGAGCATCATGAGCATATAAAAAAAGAAAAAAAAAAAAAAGAAAATAATGATTTACACACTCCAACTATCCGATTTAAGAAAAGAACCCTATAGAGAGCCAAGGAACCTCAAAAACACAATTATGCAAATTGCTTGCGATTGTGTCAAAGCTGAACATACAGTTTTAAAGCAGATAATTATACAAAGGCCTGATTAGCATCAGCCTGCATCCAAATACATTTGAAGAGAAAAATAAATATGAGCATTAAATATGCAAAATCCTTCACGGTGAAACCCACGGCAGACCCAATTATCAGCACACACAAAGCTGAAGGAATGAGCTCTGTCCATTGTGTCCATCTGCTACCAGATCAACTTGTTAGTACTGGAACATTGCTTTCTGCAAATCCCTTAATCAGCAACACTCTGGGTAGCGTTTCCTCTCCGTCTCACTGAATATGAGTCTGAAAACATTTACACTCCACTCATATTTAATTGATTATGGGTCCCTAGTGCATTTATTACCATGATATTTCAATCAACTATCATTACAGTGAATTTGTTAATTGTTATGTCTGTTTGTGTGTGCATATGAGAGTTAATGGAGCATTGAGGCAAACATTAATCTGAAGCCATTGAGATGCTTAATGATATGAAAGTTTGATCCGAAGAAGCCTTAACAGATCCTACTTAATAACGTGTAAACAAAACAGCAAATTCCCAGGAGATTAGATTCATTTTTCCCACAGTAATGGGAGAATTAACCATGCCCACAGCTCTGCACAGCAATAAAAAATGTTTAAGGTGGGAGCCTTCTCTTGGCTGGTCATCTTCACCAGCAACTAAGTGAGAACCTCATAAACCTTCATTACTGGAGAACATGTGGCGATTACTCCCAGGGACTCCACTACTGGCAGAGAACCCTGTCAGGGTGGTAGTGAATTATAATGTTGCTCTGGACCTCAAAGTTCAGTGTAAAGCAATTTATGGCTAAGATAACAGAGCCCAACCTAGTTCAAATGGCAAATATAGTATGAAGTTTGGCAGTTTTTTTGTTGGCAACCCACACACACACACACACACACACACACACACACACACACACACACACACACACACACACACACACACAAAGATAGATAGAGAGAGAGAGAGAGAGAGAGAGAGAGAGAGAGAGAGAGAGAGAGAGAGTGAGACCCTGGGGTCGAGTCCTGGAAATGCCTAGGCTGCTCTATTTAAGACTCCTTAAATAGGAGCATCACTGGTTGGAGCTGGCTTCTGTTCTTCTTTAAGATATCATGGGACTCCTAACACATTCTTACCCTAGAATAAAAAGAAAATATTAAATTTATTGTACAGATAATACCTTTTATATTGTAGAAACAAATGTAAGGATGAATGAGGGCCTGTGAGCGACAATACGTCTGCTGTACATTGCTGGTCTTTTAAAGAAAACTTAGGCCTTAGTCACCCTGACTTCCTCTTCCTACTTCTTTACTGTATTGTGTGAAATATCCTATAAAAACGGTTAATACACTCACGACACTCACATTAAACAGTCCAAAATGGCAACTTGAGCATAGACATATTCATTTCGTTGGTATACAGACTGGGATGCCAAAAGGTGGCTTTCGAACAACCACCCATTCTTAAATTGTGAGGTGTTGTCTTGTGAGTGGGACTAAACCCTCCTCAGCATCCTCATGGGATGGTGACATGAATTATTTGCATTTTAGCAAACCATGATAAGGAGTGTCAGGTGGATGGGACATTTCAATTCCAAAGTTATGTGGGCCTGAAATATCTCATCATTGAGTGGGTACATGAAAGCCAAGAAGGGCTGCAAATGATCACAAAGCAGTAAAAGATAGCAGGTACCAGTCAGTGATGTGTGGACTGTTTAGTGGACCCAACCAATGCTATGAAAATACACACACACACACACGTACCAACAAACCAACACCAGCCTGCACAGTGCCTTGTTGATTACCAGGCATGAACCTTACCATCAGCTTGAAACAATTGGTACCGTGACTAAGCGGGCCACACCACATTACCCATCCTTTAGTGTCCCGTTAGCAACCTCATGAGCCCAGATGAGGCACTGTGGCCAGTGCTCTGGTTTTAGTAGAGGTACTGTGCAGTGTCTTCTGCTCCCATATCCCATGGAAGCTAAAAGATGTTGCACTGACCTGAGAAATATGCATGTGAAGCCTCCAAAGTTGAATGTAGAAGTGATTTGCCACTTGCTTGCTTGTTTGCAGAGACAATTCTTGCCAGGTGCCAGCAGTCGTGAATAATAAGCACCCACAGGGGCCACGGCACTGTACACTGTGGTTGGTAATGCTTTCTAAGACATAATCCTGGTATACACATGACACTTTGGATGGAAGAATGTTAAACGCCTGCACAACTTTACAAATGGAATGATCCAAACATCTGGCACCCACTGCAATGAGCATGCTAGCCAGTGTTCAACCTCATTCACTAGGTAGCACATACCTTATACAGATGTGGAAGTTCTCAAGCCGTCCTCTGAAGTAACTCCACTTCCTAAGCAATTGACATATTGCTATACCATGACTTTTGGCATGTCAATGAATGTCACATATTTCAATGTATAACAAATATGTCACTACTGTTACACAAATAAAAAACAGTATCTCCAAAATGGCAATTTATAGGATAACGAAAAATGTCTAAAAATATTTGATTCGACAAAAAATTTTATAGCATTTTTTATTTTGTTTGTTGTCCATTCAAAAAATAAGAACAAATAATAGATTTACAATGTTACAATACAAGAAGATACAATGTTTTTGACGGCAACAAAATGCGTGTTCATGATACATTAATTTTGTCACTCTCCAGAAAAAAAATATTCTTAAGAAATGTAATTTTTTTAAGCATTTTTATTAGTCCATTCATCATGAAATGTGCACACTGTGTAAAGGGCAGCCGGTGTGTTCAAATGCTGTGGAAAAATAAAAGCTAAATAAAGTGATGACTTTCTTGTGAATTAATTAGTTGTTGTTTGTTTGTGGTGTAAGTGCTGCACCATTTAACTCCAACCCAAAAACTCATCTAATCAAACATCTGTAGTCCCTGAAAAAATGTCAGTCTCCAGAAGTGTAAGCATATTGTAAAGCATACATGAACGCCTCGGAAAACTGTTTGCATTCCAAATTAAAATAAGCCTCTGAATGCAAGCTGAATGGAAACTGTGATATAGTTCTATATATGAAGTTATATAGAAGTTCAGCATTAATCAGCAGTTAATGATTAAATGCAATTATTATGATATAAACACATTTTTGAGATATTCATCATGAGGTTGTGCTACTGTTTATTCAGTATTCAGGAGGTCTACTGCAGTGCTTTGACTTTGTAAGCTTGAAAGCCCAATGCAAAAACAATTCAGTGGTACTGCATTCCTAAATCTCTAAACATTGGTATCAAGGATTATGATCATATAGAATCTATGACTGAATGAGTGCTATTATTTCTGCATTCTGAGGCAATTGTACACTAATGAGGCCCTTGGATGCTAGTATTCAGTAAATGATGTTCAGTGAATGCAGAATCCAATATCAGTTATACCGCTGTTCAGCTGCACCTGTGCTTATTATAGCCACATAAGGTCCTAAATCCACAGTCTAGATTTATGTATACAGGCAATTACAGCAATCCTCTCTCCTCTACTCATCTTCATCTCACTCTTTTTTGTGTCCCCCTCACATTTACACCACACCAGAGACTTAAAAATTACACAAAATGAGACACACACCACACATAAGCATCATAGATTTTTTTTTTGGACATGCACAATAAAAGAGTAACACTGCAAAAACCAAAAACTGTTTCATGTTATTACCATAAAATAATCCTTAAGGCAAAGGCACTTTTCCATGTTTTGGCTTTTGGGTAAGTTGAATCCCAGACTGATGGCATTGATTGAGTCCAGCAGTGTGCTATCAAAACAGCAGGGATCACGAACGGCTGCAGGACTGCAGATGATGAATAAGACGAGGCCTAGGCATTCCTCTGCCAAGGCTCGATATAGTCCAAGCCCAAATGGGCAAAGATGTCCTCCTCTGTCTTGGCCTGCAGGAAGGTATACTACAGAGAGAACGAAAAGGAGGGGGACACAAAACACCAATGAAATGATGGCCTCAACGATTAGCCTGCTTTGAAAAGTTACAATCACCGCCAGAGAAGGACAAAGACAGAGATGAGTTGGCATGCTGTGAGGACAATGGCTGCGTTTGACCAATGATTTCACTGAGAGGACATGACAGAGACAAAGAGTTGCACTGCTGATGATGTTCTGCTCCATAAGGTCAGACAAGCAGGGTTTTCGCTACAAGAACGTCCACTCAGGAGAACCTGCTGTCCTCAGAGTTTTAACGGAAAGGAGGTGGATAGAGGACTAAATGAGTAATGAGGAGGTTCATTCAAATAGATGACACTGCTGCTTCTGTTTCACGCTACAGTCTTTGTAAAATATTAAACCAATTAATCCAATTCAGACCTTTTTTAATCTAACTTTAACATTTGTATATATAAATATTTGTACACACCCCTTAAATGAATGCATTCAGCAACAATAATTTCCATCCATTGCTGACGCAAATGTGTCTAATCCCTGTAGAGTATTGCCAATAGAAAAGGACTCATGAACATGAACCTGTTGGCACCATCATTTATGCCAGGTGTGGGTCAGAGGGGTATAAAGCAGTGGAACTGTGTTTTTTTGTAATAATGATGATCCATCCAATCCTCACAGCAATGCTTCAAAATCTAGTAGAAAGGATTCCCTGGTCAGAGACAGTTTCTCCAACATAAACATTAGTTCACCACATACAGTACATTCTCTTCAGAAACAAATCCAAAATGCATGCTTTTATAACTTCCAGACTAGATGACTGTAATGGATTACTGGCCGTTTGTCGTGCTTTCTCACTACACAAGCTTTACTTGGTCCAGAACACCAGATCATATCCCCAGCACTATTCAGGTTATACTGGCTGCCTGTAAAGCTGTGGCGTGATTACAAGGTTCTGTTAATGACGTGTAAAGTGTTATAAATCTAGTTCATGATTTATAGATATTAGACAATAAATAAAGAATAACCCATCCATGGCACCGAACACACACTGAGCAGTGAGCACACACTGAGTGCTGAGTGCTGGGCTGTAGATTGGTGAGCAGATACAGTGGAGAGAAACTCAAAGTTAACAACCATGCTCATGGGCGTTTACAGGCATTAATATTATGGGTTGAGAAAATAACGTTCCTTCATTTCTGCTCCCATTTACTGCCAGTCTCCAATTTAGACCCACTGCTTCTTACTGATGTCCTTATGCAGTTTATTTGACTGAAGGGTAAATAAATTAAGTTAGAGGGTCAGACAGACCTCAGCTGGTGACAGGCCATTTGCTTACACCACCCCCTAAACTCCTGAATGGTACTCCAGAAGTGGCTACCTTTATAAACAATAAATGTAATAGTTCTATGTATAGCATGTTTTTATTTGACTAATGGAATCTGTTCACTGCAAACTCTTTTAGAATCTGTTTATTTTACTCTTTTTTACATAATTTTTTGTTATTTGTGTCATTTTACAATCCCTGTTAAGATTATATGGATGTGGATCATTTTATTCTCTAATTGTATAATTACACTCTTATAGAATCTTCATGGATACTTTATGACTGATGGTCATTCTATTCATTATATAACACACACAGAGGGCATTATACAATATATATTACTTTATTATATTAGGACAGTGTTAGGACTATATATATATATATATATATATATATATATATATATATATATATATATATATATATATATATATAGTGATACGATTATATTTTTATATAATATTTTTATGTTTGACCAATAAAAATATAAACAAAAAATATTGATGATTAAAAAAAAATAATCATCAAATTTACTGTGATTAATCATGTTTAAATTGACACTGTAATTAGTATTACTTAAAGAGTTATAAGACAAATGAATATTATTCACACTTAATTTACAAGCTCTGGATTTACAGTCTTATTTCTCTCAGCATCCACTGCTTTCATGGTGATAATGATGAGTTTTAGTTGTTTTGTGCATAAATATCTGTAATTTGTTCAAAGCATAAATGCTGAAAAACACACTATTTTGTTGTGATTCACTGACAAGATGTAAATTAAACATGCAGGTCAGGTGTTAGAATGATTTATAATCTCCTGATAATGTTTACATTTTAGGCTACATTTGACTATACAAATTATTCATCTTTTACACAGTTCCAACAGTTCCTCTAGTCACAGTTGCTATTATTAGTATGCCAAAACAAAAAACAAAATTTTGAATTTGAGATTTACACCCCTAGTGTGTACAATTTTCAAACTTAAATGTCTATTCTACAGAAGACAAGAGAATGAAAGCATATGGCAACACCCATGAAAGAAAAGAAATGTGTGTGGTCTGTTTGCGTGGTGTGTATGAGTAGACATCTCCTGCGTAGTCCATAGCAGCACTCTGAGGACTTTGTCATTTATATAGTTAATGATGCTCAGTTCTGCTTTGCAAATGGCTCGTGAAGATCTTGCAGGGAGAGATTAAAATTTAAACCTCAGAGTCTAACATTGTATATCCAAAAGGACTCTACATATTCAACGCCATGGGTTTATATAAGGTGGTGTCTCTTAGGGGAAGATAAGGATTCTTTCTAAGGAAAGTCTCAGGATATCTCTCCACTCAATGTCTCATGATAGCATTCTTGTTTTTCGTTTCGACTTGTGGGCACTACCAATGAGGGATAAACTGAGTCTGTCAGAATGCGTTGGAATGAAAAGTACTTCCAGTTTTGCGTGACCATGTAATCACAGTGCAAAGCTGAGTCTGAACTGGGGTCAGCATTTAGAAAATCAGCTTTGACCTTGCCCTGAATGTTGACTGTAAGCACACTCTAAGGCAGTCATTATGGCTGTCTTTACTGATATGTCATGTGTGAGAGAGAGAGAGAGAGAGAGAGAGAGAGAGAGAGAGAAAGAGAGAGAGAGAGAGAAGAGAGAGAGGTAGAGGAAGGTTGTAATAAAGACACAAATTATTGAATCTGGTAATGTGTGTGTGTGTGTGTGTGTGTGTGTGTGTGTGTGTGTGTGTAGTAAGGGGATTTTACATGGGTGCTATAATTTCCCAGAGAGTGCGAGTCAGCCTCTCAGCACATTCATGCCACAATGTCAAATAGAGGCAGATATCAGCGGGCATGAGGCGGAAGCGACTTACCTCAGCAGCACCGTAGCCAAGAGGAAGCTGGAAATCTGACACATCCTGCCTCGGTGAGTTAGCTGGAACTAACATGTCAGAATGAAGCAGAGGACAAAAAAAGCCAAAAAAATCATCTGTCCATGAGCAGACAGCATCAACAGGGCAATAAAAGCCCAGCGCAGGAGCCTTAGGCACTGCACTCGTATTGCCTAGAGAGGCCTTGTTTAAAATGCAAACCAGGCATAGGGTGGTCAGGGAGTCAGGAGTGTGCATTGTGTATGTTTACACTGGTTTGTGTGCCCAACGAGTACGGGCATCAGAGGATGCCTGGGCTCAGACTGTGTAAATATCACTCTGCGTTTTGTTTTTTGTATTTCCCAATAAAAATCAAAGGCACGACAAACATTGTGTAAAAATTATGCATCTCAATTAGATCCTCATGCCTTACCTCTCCTCATTCAACCCCTCTCTCAATCCCTAGCTAACTTTTATTTCCACTTCTTGATATCTCCTTTGACAGACGTCCCTCCCTCCCTCTCTCTCTCTCTATCTCTCGCTCGCCCTCTCTCTCATTGTTGTTCACCCCAAAGAAATAGAAACAAGCTTTGATTCATCGCCACTATCCTAGGTAACAGATGCATCATTTATTTAGACCTCAAGCACAACGAGATCTAATGAAGTGTTGGAAACAGGCGGCAGTTTTGAAGGCAAAAACAGAAGGATTTTGTGCTCCGTTCATCGGGATTTGATGGAATCTACAAGGCTTGTGTGGAGACTTCTCTAACGAGACACAGGGCACCCACAGTTGAGAGGGTCTCACAGACGGAGATCCAGCATTAGGTGGACAGAGGGCAGCTTTAGAGCGGCTCTCACCAGCACACAAATTAAGGTCGGCTGTGGAGCCAAAGCTGAGCTGTGAAGACCATTCCTAAAATCCCCAATCCCTCAGATAGTCAGCATTGAGTACTGTAGAACACAACATTGCATCACAGCACACACAAACATACACACATGGGACATACATTCTGGCTTAATTCAGCTTTTACGGTCTGTGTATCAGACTTTTCTTCAGTAACAAGCGAAAGAATAATGGATTCCCAATCAAATGAACTGACCAAACTCAAACTTTATTTTTTGACAGATTAGAAGCACATAGTGAAAGTTAGTGGCTACACATTTAATAATTCAAAGATTTGATTCCTATAGTAAAGAAAAGGGTTCCCTGTAGAACCCTGAATGTGCAAAGGGCTTGTTTCCCATTCCTTCTTAATTTCCTGAGAGGAACCCTCCCAAGGGATCAATAAAGTTCTATCCTATCTATCCTATCCTATCCTATCCTATCCCATCCTATCCTTTCCTATCCATTCCATGAATAAACAGTTCTTTGCCTCATGCAAAATATTCTTTAGATTGATGGAGAATGTGCTATAGAGGGATTTATAAGGAACCTTTTTGAAGAGGTTCTATATAGCATCAGAAAAGGTTCCATTATTGTTATGATGTCAAACTCCTATCAATAGAAGAACCCTCTTCAAAAAGGTTGTATACCCTCTAATTTAAGAAGATTTTAAGGAGACATTTCTAGAGATTATACACAATTTAGAATTCCGGCTCAGATGTTGTTGTTTTTCGTGAATGAGAAGAAAGAAAAAGTCTGTATAAAAGAGGACATCTGTTCACCCACGTTATGTGAGCCGTGTGGTTCAGCAGTAGAGGAGTTTGGGTAATTCATTAATAAGACTACATTTTCATCCATGCTTGAGCTGAACTGACTGCCCTGATAAACTACCACTAAGCACACTGATCAGGTCTCACCTCTTCAGTGTCTGAACTATACAATCTGATTTTAAAGTATGAAATTGTGAACTTCCCCACTGCATGACTAATAAAGGATTCTTATCTTCATAAAGGATTATCTTATCTTATAAGATAGTTCTCAAATATTGATAAGGACAACTCTTTTCCAAAATATTGGTACAATTCCCTACCAGCCATATACACACCCACAAATCCACAACCCTTATTGTCTATGCAAGCTCTGCTACTGGTTTTAAATATCTAAAAAAATATATTTTTATTCTGACATGAGATGCCACAGATGATTTATACTGATGTTATGTTCATCTCTTATACAGAATTTTATATATATATACACATTACAGTAATTTAGATAGATGACATAGATGTTATATATGGTATGGTATTTTATCATGAATATTTTTGCATGATTTAAGAACATAGTGATACTGCATGGCTTTGATTTCATTGGATCTGACTGATATAAAATGTTTTAACCTATAATCTGAAAGTAACTTTAAAGCAGTTCACAGCTACTTTCTTCCTCCTGTAAGTTCTGCTACATTTGGTGAAATGTCTCTACTTCGGCTGGTGGCACAGTGGATAAGCTGTTGCTTCACAGAAAGAAGGACCTGGGAAATTTCTGTGTGGAGTTTGTAGGTTCTCCCTGTGTTCGTGTGGGATTCCTCTGGGTACTCTGGGTTCCCCCACAGTCCAAAGACATGTGTGGTAGGTGAATTGTTGACTTTAAAGTGGCCCTTAGTGTGTGTGTGTGTGTGTGTGTGTGTGTGTGTGTGTGTGTGTGTGTGTGTGTGTGTGTGTGTGTGTGTGTGCCCTACAATGGAGTAGAGCCCTGTCTAGGGTAGTTTCCTGCCCTTGCGCTCAGAGTTGCCGGCTGGGCACCGGCTCCCGATGACCCTATTCAGGAATAAAGCGGTATGGATGGATGGATGCCTACTTCCATCCAGCTAAGCTGAAGAACCGGCAACTCCACCTGCAGCCTTGCTGGTGCAGCTGTGTTTGTGGAAATGTTCAGCACATACCAATTCCACACACTGTTTAATGAGAAATATGTCACAAGAGAGAATATATTTGAGCTTTCACTTTCACTAGCACAAGGAACTTCAACCAACTTTGAGCTTTTACTACCACACAGTGCTTCAACTATCAGGGTTTTGAAAGGCCATCCAGGAGTAAGCATGTATAGATGTATAACCGGCATACCTATGTTGATTGACAAAGGTGCTGCTCTATTTAAGGGACATGCAGTGTGCTGGGTGAAGCAGGTTAATGGCAGGGCAACAGTTCAAATGAGTAGACAGGGGCTTTAAAGCTTCATTACAAAAGAAACTTTCTGGTAGCTATATTTAGTGTACATCAAACTTCTAAATGCTACTCTTTTGTGACATGTTATCTCTGATTTTTGATTTCACTTACGTCGTTACTTAACCAGTCATTACTACTCATCTAATTAAAATGTTAATCAGTGTTTCTCCATTTTTCCACAGAAGCACTGTGCCAGGAGCTTCAGGGCAAATTGTTGGACTGAATTGGGATCTGGAAATGAGTTTCAGTGATATGGGTGTTCAAATCCCTCAACTGAAGTCAAGAAGGGAAGATGATGTGTTCTCTTCATAAACACTAACATCATCCACACTCTAACTGACAGCTTGCTCTCATGAGGCATCTCTGTATGAGGGCAATGAAGTCAACTATGTTTCACAAACTTCAGTCATACTAAGAGAAAGCAACTTTGAATGCTGCAGAGACAGATTTGTGTATGTGTGTTTTTATGTACAGATGGCAGTGAACACAAGGTCAGAAAATATATTTCGCCTTCTTTTCTTCTCAGTTAACTCAACTGTGGCTGCTGACGGCACCGGTTTTCAATGCGCGAATTGGTTTTGACACACTCTTACATCTAACACAAGCTATTCACAACTGCATGATATTTATTGCCTTCTGTATCAATTATAAAAGCACATGCATACTAACACTGTTACTGTGCTTCAAAATACTGTGAGAAAACGATTCAGCTGCCCGCATCAGATACAAAACCTTGATGCTGACCTACAAAGCCAAAAATGGACCAGCACCTCCATTAATGATGGCAATAGTCAAAACTCAAGCAGTACCAAGAGCCCTTCGACTTCAAGTACAGCACGGTTTTACCCACCATCCCCTCAGAATGAAACTTATGCATACCAGACTCGTTTCTATTCTGGCATCAAAATGGTGGAATGAACTTCCTCTGGGAGTCCAAACAGCTGAGTCCCTCACTGTCTTCAAACGCAGACTGAAGACTCAACAACAGGATCTAAGTGCTTGAGGAATCTCTCTAGATTCCTAGTCTCGTCTACTGACTAAGGATATTCTGAGTGAACAACCAAGAAAGCACTTTTGTAAATTCGCTCTGAATAAGAGCGTCTGCTACATGTCAAATGTTAAGTGTTTTCCTTTCTTTGATACATAAACAGTATTTATGGCACTTTGTTTGGGTCACAAAATGCTCAGAAGTAGTTTTACAAGTATTTACCAACACTGCTATACTGCCTTAGAATTAATTTCTCTTGATAGCGGATAGTGATTTGCGGCACCATGACAATCACAATAGCCAGTAGACATAGCATAAAATTTTTAGCCTCTCTTCCATATAATTCCAAAGTAAACAAATTAGTTTTATTTTAGATTTAATGTTTTGGAACTTCAAGTCTCCCTAAACATTACACAATTTTTTCATGTGACTTATTTGTGCAACTTGAGAATCTCTTCACCAATCAACACTCTTTGGGTGTTGGTGGGGTAACAACCTGCCACGATGTCTGATAACAACCCGACCAGCAGAGAACATTATTGGAACTATCAGCAGTGTTTTCAAAAGGCTCCAGGAAGGTTATGCAACTAATATTAGATAGAAATTGTCCAGGAGATGTTTTGAAATTGTGTGACATAACGTAGCTTGCATCACAATGTTATTAGAAAATGTATTTCTCAATGTTCCCAGTTAATTAGTTAAAGCTAATATTATGGAAAAACCTGACATAACTTTTCTTCATAACGTTTTGAAATCTTCTTCCCAAATTCGAATAGAACATTCAAGATTTGAGAATTAATGAAAAAATGTATGAAAAAGTTATAAAAACTTCCAGACAACTAGACTGATTTAACATTCTGAGAACCAAAACTGCAACTTCCACAATGTTCATCTAATGTTCTTCTAACCAAAAATGTCTAGCAGGGTGGAACCTTTAACTGATCTATTTTAACTGAACTCGTCCTCAGCTCTTTCCAAGATCTGTTCAGAAACTTCAAATGCTTTCATGAAGTTCAAACTGTAAAATCTTCCAAAAACAGAAAACAGTGTGTACACATGAATAGTGGTCCTTCACCATTCTCAACACTGATTAGGTCATGTTGAGGTTTATAGTTTGTCACGTCTATGTCCCAAACTTGTTATCCTGAGGGAAATACAGTTTTCCATTCCTGGACACCCTTCTTATGTTTTCATCAAAGACCATCAAATAATGCTGAGGTAGAGAAGTTTCAGAGCTTGTTATATGACCCTGTGACCACAGCTTGACTGATGCAGCTGACCAAATGAAATAGCATGTAGTGCAAGTTGAAATTACAGTGCAGTAAGTGGGCTAATGTCCATGTTACTTTTATGTTCAGCATCTTGATAACAGCAACTGACCATGAAGAAAGAAGGGAATGCTGCATTTTTATTTTCAAAATATTTGAAACGATTGTATGTTCAATATAATTTATTCATATCAGTATAAAAGCTATGACCTATCTGAAGAATTTAAGTTGTTGGAAGAATTTTAGTGGATTACCTATTAATCTCAAGCTTGGTAATGGATAGTAATAAATGAACCTGACATCTACAGTTTTGGATTGTTTAGCTTTTTACATTAAGATTGTTTCAGAAACATTCTGATGCCCTACTGACTTTCAAATTTCTGATAACTCAACAGTGATCAGGTTCATCAGGGATGAACAAAGAGTCTAGTGGGCAGCTTTGTGGAGTGGTATGCAAAAAACCACCTGCTCTATAATGTGTCCAAGACCAAGGAGATGGTGGTGGACTTCAGAAGGAAGAAGACCGCTACCAAACCTGTTACCATCATAGGTCAGAACGTTGAGCTGGTTGAGGAAGCACATGTCCTACAACATGTTTAGCAAAATGTTTGCCATATTCTACCAGTCTGTTGTCGCAGGTGCTGTGTTCTTCGTGGCAGTCGCATCAATGGTGGAGATGCCAAGATGATCAACAAACTGATCAAGAAGGCTGGCTCTGTTCTTGGATACTCACTGGAGAGCTTTGAGGTGGTGGTAGAAAGGAGAACTCTCAACAAACTGAACTTTGCAATCCTGGACAACATATCTCACCCCTTCCGTCATACAGCAGAGTACCTTCAGTAACAGACTCCTTCAGCTCTGCTGTAGCAACAGTGATCACACTGCACAACTCCTCTTCACATGTCAGGATATTATCACGCACTGAGCCACTAACACAACATGCCCACTGAATATGGCTGGACATTTTACTCCTTCTATTCAATCATTGTGGACGGTTACATTCCATACATGATATTCTAAGCTTCATAGGTCGTGATCAAACCTCAAGTCTAACAATATATAAACATGATGGTCTCATAGTGGGAAGGGTATCAGCTCAGAAAACTAAATGTCCTCATTTCCAGCGTGTTTAAATCCCAGGTTAAAAGTATAAATGTCCTGAGAGGATAATGCTGATGCATACATACATAATAAAATAAGGACATTGTGTATTACCCAGACTTATTATAATTATTATAAACATGCCTGTCAATTTAATCTTTACCAATAATTAATAAACGTATTGGATTTCCTGCTCAAAACACTCTGCATGCTCAATTACCAACATGATTTATTTATTGAAAAAATAAAAAGTAATTTCTTGCTCAAAACATGGGCAGATTCATACAAATAAATATTTAAATTTTTCATCTCAAACGTGGACAAACAAAATGTGACTGTCTCCTATAAATACTTTTCACATTTTTTGTTACAATTTACTAATTTAAAACAAGGTTCTACTCTTTTTTAAAGTAAACATCCTTTAAGTTGAAAAATATAAACTGTTACATAGGCATCAGTGGAGTCTTACTGGGATCCAGCTTGGATGACCAGCAATGCCTGCTTAGTTTCACTGCTCATCTTAAACTGTGTTGGACAAGTTTGGCTGTTGTGTGCAAAACTGATACTAAGCAGGGTGTGATCTCACCCCAGATGGCTATTACATGGTGTGTGTGTGTGTGTGTGTGTGTGTGTGTGTGTGTGTGTGTGTGTGTGTGTGTGTGTGTGTGTGGTGTGTACTGTACACAACAAGCAGACTGTATAGGTGCATAAAAACAGGAACATTCCTCAGGCTATATTCTTAAAATAAATACTTTACAAGAACCAGCATTTTATTCTGTTTATTTCTGGGAACAGAGATGCAATGGGACTGCGAGGCATATTACTCAACAAACCCATCACATGCTTCTGTTCTCCACTTCCTGCAACATTAATAAGATTACTGCTAGCAAGTAGGTAATAATAAGCAAACAGAACACTGCTGTCATAGCAGCACTAAACAAGATGCTCAGCCGCAGAGCAACTTTATTTCACTTATTACATTCTGGAATGAAAAAAGTTGCTCTCTGTGAAAATGCCAAACCATACCCACATACAACATGAAGAACATTACTACCAACTCTGTTTAGCCATTAACACATCAAGGACAGACTGGGATGCAGGGGCCAGACTGAGGGCCAAAACACTTGCAACACTGCTTCCAGTCTCCAACTAACCATCTGTGACTATAACCTCCATAACCTGATATTCTAGGAGCTCAATGCACTATTATTGTTTAATTTAGTTAAAGTAACACTAAATAATAAAAGTAAGTCAATGAGTAGCTTTCATTGAGTAACGCATAAATGATTCATCATTAATTCATCTTTAATTCATATTTTAACATTTGATATAACCCATCACATTTAAATGAACCTGGATTTCAATTCCATGTACCTGCTCCTGTGTAGTTATGTCTTATCATTAGCATTTCCACTCTTTTGGGTGTGTGTGTGTGTGTGTGTGTGTGTGTGTGTGTGTGTGTGTGTGTGGTATAAAATAAGCACTGCTATTCTAGAGAATATGACTGTTTATTTGGGTTGTTAATAGACTAATTACTTTTACTCTACAAGAGAGTTTATTGAGGTCTTTCAGAATAATATCTAATTCTGGTGCAGAGGATTGTTTATTGAGGTTGTTCGTGGATAAATATCTCCTTTTCTTGTGTATAGTAGTGTTTATTGAGGACTTTCATAATAATATCCCCTATGCTAGGGTGGAGGAATGTGTACTGAGGTTGTTAATGAACTAATATATTTTATTTTAGTGTACAGAGATGCTAATTGAGGTTGTTTATTGACTAATACTTCATATTCTGATGTACAAAAGGACTAAACTAAAGAGCTTACTTACTTTGTTTTAGGGAGTAATCTCTTATTCTAGTGTATATGAGTTTTCATTAAAGTTGTTGATTGACTAATATCTTCAATTCTATTGTATAGGGGTTGTTCCTGGAATAATACATCATATTGTAGTGTAAAGGAGTGATTATTTGGGCTGTTTTGGGGATAACATCTTCTGTTCTAATCTATAATAGAGCTAGTTTCTTTGGGGGATTTATGGAGTAATAGCCCATATTCTAATGTGTATATGTAGTTTTTATTGAGGTTGTTTTGGGGGGTACTTTATTTTATTCTAGTGTATAAGAGAGCTTTCTGGGATTGGTTATTGAGTAATAGCTTCTAATGTACAGGGGTTTGTACTGAGGCTGTTAATGGACTAATATCTTCAATTCTAGTGTATTTATTGGGGTTGGTTATTGACTAGGTGGCATGGTGGCGCAGTGGATAGCGCTGTTGCCTCACAGCAAGAAGGACCTCGGTTTGATCACTGGGTGGGGTGACCTGGGAAATTTCTGTGCATGTTCTCCCCGTGTTTGCGTGGGTTTTCTCTGGGTACTCCGGTTTGCCCCACAGTCCACAGACATGCGCGGTAGGTGAATTGGTGACTCTAAAGTGGCCCTTAGTGTGTGAGTGTGTGTGAGCCCTACGATGGACTAGTGCCCTGTTTATTCGTTTCTTTAGTCACACAAAATTATTTCCATAGATTCACGTCCAAAACGTGTGTTGAATTCTGGATCATGATAGAAAAAAAACATGAAGAACCTTGAAAGTTTTGTACATAACCAATGACTTCATATTAATGTTGAATTTTAAAAGCAATTATTTCTAGTGTTTGACATGTTAGCATCAACATCAAGAGGAAACATTAAATATTTTGTCAGAAATTAATAATTCATATTTGTTCATCCTCCTACAAAACCGGTTTCACCAATGACAGATTATACAATATGAAAAATGTAAACGGTGTGCTTTGGTGACGGTTCTGATCAGCTAGCAGCATACTTTCAGATATGATGTGTCAGATATCATGTGTGTTTTTAGGAATGAGGATGTACACATGTGAAAGTCAGGCCATGTGGTGTAGTTTGTTTGAGAAGCAGACTTTCAATTCTGACAATATGAAAACCAATTGTCATATGGTTGACAATATGGTTGATATGAAAACGAATATTCAGCCAATAGTGTGAACAGATCATGTTATCATTATACCAGGCTGCACAATATAAAACTACGTAGATGACAAAAAAAATTCTAAATATAAATTCGAATTACAATCTAGTGTTAAAGGTTTCCTTTCCCATATAGACTCAGATCTAAATGCAACCTCAATTTGAATCACTGCACTCTCAGTTGAGCTTTAGAGAGAATGGAGTAAAGCAGCCTATAGCCGTAGGATGATGACTATAATTAACATACATGAAAACTCAGTGGCTTCCGGCAAAATGTGTTGTTCTGAATATGCCATTCATGTAATGATTTGATGCGGCGGGGGACGGGATCTGCTGCCAGCAGGAAATTCTAAGGGTGGATCTTTCCTCTCCCCTTAACACAAGACAGCAGTGGTTCATGCTCATTATGGCCAACAAACAAATAGGGCATTTAATTGGGTCAGTAGGAACTAAAATAAAATAGAGCCACATGACATTAGTTGTGTGGGACACATTTTGTCATTATAAATTTTGTCATTTTATCAAAATTTATCAAATTGCTTTACAGAACAATGGAGTCCAAGGACATTTACTTTTCACCCTTTTTGCATTTTTTATATTCACACCAGGATAAATAATCAGCATAGCCCAGTGAAGTGCCTTTTTTAAAGCCTGCTTTAAAATTCTTCACAGTTACAGTGATGGTTTCACTCATACCAGAAAAGCAAACCGCTCCTCTCCATCTGCAATTACTGGAAACATTTGTCTTGTTTGTCTCATTATGATTTTTAGAATATTCATACATTAATGAGTAAAATCATTTAATTGAAAATAATAAATCTTAGAAATCTGCATTTTACAGAAACAGAACTCGAAATACAACAGAGAAATTTGGGTGATTTGAACTCAGTGCTATGATAAGAAGAAAAAAAACCAAAACCTTCCTGATAAATCTCAGGCTGAGTGATGTAACTAGTCTAGCGCTGTTCTGAAGTCATTACATTCCCTTCATATAGCATTGTACAATTCTTTCAAGCCGAGAGGTAAAAAAAAAAATAAATAAAAGCTTTGATCAAAGCTGCAGCAATGTATGTCCAAAAGGAAACTGCTGCTGAATAGAGGCAGGAATGCAGCCACTAGCAGCTTTCATTTGCCAGACACCCAAAAGAAGCTGAGACTGGAAAAAATTGCCCATTAAATGGATGCCAATTTTGACACATGTGGGAAATGCATGATGTTTTCAAAGAGCCGGTCTATTCAGTGACTTCCTTATTCAACTGATACATAAATAAAAATGTCCAAAAAAAAGAAAAAAGGAAAAGTCAAACCATAAGTTTGACTGTGGGAAGATGAAACACCTCCGATTTGTGTCTCATGGTTTGCAAGAGATGAAATGAGATTTCTCAGTTGCAATAAAGCAAAGGAATAGAGTAAATTCCAGAGCACTGACCTGTTTGTTTGTAATCATTTACTATGGAATCCTATTTGGTTGGAGTTTAGCCCTTTTGGCAAAGGGATGGAAATAATGTGTGGATTGCACAATCACACACATATAGGCTTGCACTGGTTCCAGATCCTTAGGGTCAGAACCTCATAGATAATACAATATGAAACAAAACTGCTCCTTACATTGTGCCCCATGATTTTACTGCTCTTTTCTGTCTCTGGGTTTTATTGCGAGGCAGAAAAAAGTGGCTGTTAGTAGCAGGGAAGTGATAAATTGAATAGTCTTTTGATTGCCCTAAAGCTAATTTGTCTATATTGCTGGCAGACATGGGCAGAAACGGCTGATGAAGGCAGAAACCAGGGAAGTCGATTAGACACTCACTCTCTCTGTTCTCCCTGCCGGTTTCCTCTGCTCTGCTTCCTCCACACTCCTACACACACACACACACACACACACACACACACACACACACAGATTGCTGTTCCTTACTAATCAATCCTACAATTACTTCCAGCATAATAAGCCAATCTGAGCTGTAAAACGCAGCCCACTGCTCCACACGTTCAGCCCGTTACAGCTTCTTACACCACTAATCTGCTTACCTGCAGCCCAATAATTCTAGCACTGTGATCATAAAGACATGCTGATGGCCATGGTTGGCAGGAGGGAGGGTTTTGGCTGTACTATCCAAGGACAATGAATCTGGACCCCTGCCCTATGATCTTAGGGATAGGGCCAAAACTGAGAGGTGGGAAGAACATTGTTTTGTGCATGGACAAATAGACTGAATTATCAACCAAAATCTAGAGCATGCAGGCAAAGTCAAAAATGGGCCTGAAAGGGCCTGAAAATAGTACTTTCCCTCAAGTGTGAGGGAGCATTCAATGCCCATTCTGCTCAGTGGGTGCAGAAAAACCTAGAATCAAGGCAGGAATAGCTTGTGGACAGGGTACCAGTTGAGTTCAGTTCAGCACGGCCAGTTCGCCTGCCTTGTGTTTTTAGAAGGTGGGAGGAAGCCCTTGTGGTCTAGGGGTGCCACAACTAATCAACTTAGTCAATTGAGATCAATGACCACACTAAATAGGAACAGTTCAGGACACATGAGAATTGCCAAAGTTTAATCCTGACAGCATGGAATACAGTTTTACTGCCACTATTCCACAGTAATAATTCCCTAAATCCTGAAAACATACAGACTGAGCAGCTGTGTCACCTGAACAGAAAAGGTGGAACATAGTCAATGTGAGAATGCAAACACAAATGCCAATGTCTGGCCAATGCTTTGCAAATGTATGGTCCTTCTGTACAAACTCAATGTCCTTCCAGAAGCCAAAAAAAAAGGCACAGTGTCCTTAATGTGACGTTGCTCCAGATGTCCTTGGTGTGACATTATCAACTGACCTGACCAAAACCTCCAAAAATGGAAGTTGCTACAGAACGGTCATTTAAAACATTAAAAAAGAATCGGAATAGCACAGTGAAAGTCACACACGCTGATGGGAATTTCCTACATATTATGAGTTCTTGTTTTATGCTGCGATGCCCTGCTTTGATGAATGTGTAGGCTCCTGCCTTGTCTGTCACCTGTCATCTGTCATCCTCATCAGCAAAATCACCAACAAGATGTTCAAAAGGAAAGAGATAACTTCTGACATGCAGATTCATCGGCCCTGGGAGAAGACAATAACATTTTCCAGAAGCGCTGGTTAACACTGTGCAGTCTATAGCCTTCAGCGTTTTCACCTTGTGCAAAAAAAAAAAAAATACAGTCTAATAAAGAGTCTGTCACATAAACCACTGCTGATTATTTGGTATGGCAGTAACAACATAGTTGCTTGTGGTCATGTAAAGCAAAAGCAGCATTTCATTATTCCCTTCATAAAACACCCCACCGGATTTCATTAATGATGGCCTCTCTTAGTAAGTTCATACTTCCCTGCTCTTATCCAGAGACCAGGCTTTTCTTATGAGAAATAACAGTCTCTCTCTCTTTCTCCCTCTCTCTCTTCTTTCAGCCCCCTCTCTCTCCAGGCATAGAAAGTGCAGGCCTATTATGATAACAATAAATTAAGTTTCCCTGCTCTGCTGAAGCCTGTAAATAATTAATTGGTTTGTTTCAAAAGTATCCGCTTTTGCATGATAAATTCCCCTCTCCTGCCCCAGACACTGGCATCCAGCGGAGCTGCTGTTTCAGCACTGGAGTCGTTTCAGCTTCAAAAGCCGTCACAAGTGTTCTGCCTGTGCACACTTTATTATCTGTTGTGTTAAACTATCACCAGCACTCTGAGAGACACAGAGGGGGCTTTGAATTTGAAAGGTGTAAAAGCATTAAAGAAAAAACTGGAGGAGCACAAAAGGAGCAGAAAAGGTCTGTCTGCAAGAGCTGCAGGATATAGACAAACCACTGCTACTGCAATTTTTTTTTTTGCTACGTACTGCAATTGTGTATTTCTTTTGTAATATTGTGCAATTCTGTAATACATATAGAAAACTAAATTAAATGAGTGAATCTGTGAATTGACATTGGTATCAAATAATACCCTTAATATTTGACTTTTACTGGTTGATATGAATTACTTTTATTTTACAAAACAATCACAGAAACATTCATTTGGATGTGCGCTAAGTAGACAAGGACATGGACAAGGGAGGCAGACGTATATGCAGGGGTTTTGGATTTAATAATCAAGAAGAAAACAAACAAACAGAAAGACTAAGAAATACAATACAAACTAAAACAGACTAACGTCAACTCTGGGGATCCAGAAACAATCACCAAATAAAACAACAAAGGATCTGTCAAGTAACATACGAACCACAGGATCACAAACGTACAAAAGGCTGACCGAAACAGAGGGCCTTAAATAGAAGGACAACATTACACTGGATAACAAAGGGGGAGTGTTCCAAATAAGACACAGATGAGAACTGGCAAACAAGGGTGGAGACAGGACCAAAACCAATGTGATCAGAAGCACATGGGGAACAAACAAAACAAAGGCGAGACAGGAAGACGGCAGTGTTACGGGAATGGTGCTTGACAATCTGTGATTGGTCGAGGTGTACGCAACACATTGTTGGGTTAGTCTGATTGGTTAGACCAGTGGTTCTCAGTACTGGCCCTGGAGTACCACTGCCCTTCATGCTTTAGTGTCCAACTAATGAACTAACTGACAAGCCCTTGCTTAGCCGAGCTGAGTGCGTTACAGCAGGAAAACTTCAAAAAAGTAGGGAAGTGGTATTTCAGGACTGAGATTGAGAACCACAGTGACAGCTAATTTGCATATTGCAAAACCCTGTTTAACTGCATAACACCTTCAGGAAATCTGACTCTGGAGTAGTGGTGCACTGTTTTACTGTGCAGCAGCATCTGAACAAATATGACAAGGATCAGCGATGCTGTTTTGGCTCGGTTAACAATCATGGTTATGCTGTGCCTTTGATGGAATATCATGCACAAGAGTGTTGGAGTTCAGCCAGGAAGACGCTTCTACAATGTTTCATGCTGTATTCCATTTATGTATTATTTAACATTAGTAGCCATGTGATCTGGCTTGAAATGGTTTATGTAGTTATGGTCTGTGTTGATGATGCTCCCAGCTAACTCCACTCAGCCCAGTAGCTCCACAGTACCTGTTCAACACCTTTTCTCAGCTTGTGTTGCAGCCAGTGTAACAGGAAATAATGAAGGATGGATTCCATTAAATACCAGCTCGTTTTGTCAGTAATGATTCTGTAAACCTCAAAATCCACAGTGATCTACCCCAAGAGGTTGAAGGTTCTGCCATGGCCCTCACAGTCACCTCACCTAAACATGATGGAAAATGTGGATAAACCTCAAAATAACAGTATGGCCCAAGATACTCTCCAAACATGAAAGCTAAGAATCTTAGCTGGCTACAAAAACCATTTACAAGCTGCCACAATAATAAGTACGGACATATTAGGTGCCCAGATTTTTGCTTGTTGACCTTTATTGATACTTAAAACAGCAAAAGATGGAAAAACAAAAGTAATCTTACTTAAAATATTAAACAATATATAACTTATAACTTTACACCTTTGAGATCAGGTCACCTTTTTCTTATTTAGCTATTCAAAGTAACAAAACCTTTGGCCAGGGCTGGCCAAACATGCCACCATTAACCTATTAAGCTGAGTGGCTGAGTCAGGGAAGTATCAGCTGCATCCCTAAATCTCCTGCTGTGTAGTCATTTGCAGTCCGAGGTAGCTTAGTTCAGGCAGCAGACATGAGAGACTAATATGAAAGGAATGACCATTCTCTTTGAGTCAGCCCTTGATCTAGCATGAACATCAGTCTGCGTGCCATCCATTTGTTTTCTTTCATACCACCTGCCAAGTTTTCCTCAGACAGCTGCATCAGCTGATACTGTAGTCTCAGGCCTTGTCTTCATTACAAACCACGGGTCAGCTTGTATAAATAGCTTAAATGACTGATAGGATTTAAAAAATGTCACTGTCAGCCAAGAAATTTCAATGTCACTATCTGACAGCCATAGACGTAAGTACAACCACTGTCTTGGATGCAGTCTCCTGTGGTGATTATTTCAATACCTTCAATCTTTCTTGACTCACTTTGTCACAATTGTTTACAGAATTGGTGGTTTTTTTGTGAAATCCATAATCCACATTAACCAGCGCAGCCACTGGCTGCCACACAACCCAAATTATCTTAAAATCTAATAGTTGGAAAAGTCTTCTGGTTATTAAATGCTGCTCATTTTTACCTCTAAACATTCCTCTGGTGATTGTGGCAAATCTGAACATCAGCCTACAGCACATGCAGTATGTTGTCTTACTGTTGGGATGAGATCAAGGGAGATTTAATTCTATAGACCATGCATGCCATGTTTGTGCAGCAAAGAGTAGCAGCAGCGGAATGGTGTACCACCGTTCTTGTATTGGCTAAACAGTTCTGCAGGCCCTTCGCCTTTCTGGCCAGTAGATGAGCAGTCCTGTTTGAAAGTTTACTCTGTCTCCTAAATCCCGCATGAACTTCCACAGTTCCCCTTAATTGCCATTTCTTTATGACATTTCATACAGTGAAAACTGTGAGCTGAAAGTGCTTTAATATCCTTTTTATAGCCTTCCTTGCTTTGTAGGCATGAATTAAATTCATTTTCATTCGCATCAGCCAGTTGCTTGGAGGTTCCCATGGTTGCTGGGTGTTAGAAAAAAGGTTTAAAGAGTCAGAGACTGCTTCCTGTACAAACATTCCTGATGACAGTTCTTAGCCAGCTTAACAAGTCACAAGTCAATTAAGGAATAATACGTTAAATCTTTACAAATGGAAGACACAAATTCCTATTTTATTATATTAAATAGTGCATACTACACACATACCCAACAGCCATGCACTATAAAGTTCCATAAACTGTCAGAAACTTTCATCATACCATTTAAGTTTTTGCCAGACTGCCAGCTACTAGCCAGACTAGTAGATGAATGTGCATGACAGGCTATTATGAGTGTGTGCAGAAGGCATTGAGTGGTGGGGATGCACAGTAGGGGAGAAGAAAGCACCATTCAGAGAAAGAGAGCAAATGACAACACTATTATTCACTATATATTTATATAGCAGATCAACATCTGACAAGTTATTATAAAAGAAAGAGCTTATGTGCAAGTATGCTTGTAAAAATACATGAAAGAGAAAGACAAAGGATGCAGCAGAAGGAGAGATAAAGACAAAGAGGGGCTGAAAAGAAAGAAGGAAAGAAAGAAAGAGAATGACATGGAAAGAGGTAATGAGGACAGTAATGATAACAGTAATATCTCCAATAAGAGAGTGTCGGGTAGATAAGTGTGTGTGTCTTGCCATAATGAGAGAGAGGAGAGTCAAAGCTCTAATTAAGCCATACGTTTGATGTCTGCTCCAAATCTAATTCCACAGATACACCACTGTCCTTTCCAATAAAATCCCAAGACACTTCCCAGGAAGACAGATGCTAGGTAATTTGATTTAGCCGACATTTATATCTGAATAAACATGTTCATTCATAATATGCCAGTTTATGTGGAACTCACAGAGGCGGGAGCATGATCAAAGAAAGCCAAACATTTCTGCTTTGCATTTCAGGAGACTGGGAACCTAGCAGAAGGACTGAACCTGTGTAAGTCCACATGACAAGAAAAAAAGGAAAGAAAAGACACCGCTGATAATTTGACAGTCTCCTCAGATTTCAATAATGACTCAACACCTCTATTTTACTAGACCGTTAGTCTGCTGATTCAAGGTGTGAATGAGAAAGCATCACATCTCCAGTTACGCTCTAATCAACAGGCACACACATTCCTCCAGCTGAACATCTTACTACACAGCAAAGTCCCAGTCATAGCTCTCTCATGGTAATCTATGAACGTTTTCCAGTGAAATGATTGAAATGTCACAAAATACAACATCACAACAGCATGAAGACCTTTTAAGAGTGCACATACAGAGACAAAGCCTAGTGAAAAGACTTTTTTCCCTTCCTTTCTGACAGTAGGCCCATATATGCCTATGGTTTATTTCTTACCATTTCTGGCCCACTCATGGAGGACAACATTGTTCCCTGAATGTCCACAATCATGGCTGTTAGACAATCTGTCAGTTCTCCATGGTTTATGTAGGTCTCTCAGATCCTTCACGACTTTGCAATAGAAAGGTGTTATTCTAAAGAGTGCTCTAAAACTAGAGCACAACTATTTTAATTGCTGTTGAGTGATTTTTTTTTCTGGGTACAACGTTTTTTGATGAGGAGTGAACAAATCCACAAACCTACTGTGATGTGATTTTTTTTTTTATTGAACATTTATTTAGCATATCATCATCGCTCATTCCTCTATCATATTACTCAGTGTAATGCTATTAATATGTTAATTAATAACTAAGAATGAAACCCTAATACATCATATTAATCACGCTTCAATTAAGATTTCTGTATATAATCATATAATGTTGTGACAATAGAGATTATTCGGCTTATTAATCATGTTTAGCTGAAAACCGCTGTGTTTACCGATGACATTGTAAATCTGAGTCACTTCCTGAGAGAGAGAGAGAGAGAGAGAGAGAGAGAGAGAGAGAGAGAGAGAGAGAGGTCTGAATTAATCATAGGCTTCAGTGAAACTGGATCTCCAGCCATGTCCTATTCCTGTCACCAAAATCACCATGCAAATTAATACTACATGACAAGCACACAGGCCCAACAACTCAAACCTCAGCCCTTCACCCTCATCTATAATAGAGCCACACTCACCATTTCCTTCTGTCTGCTCTCCTTTATGTGTCTTTCCTTCTCACGCAACATTCACTACTCAGCTTGTTTTCTTGAATATCATAATACATGGCAGAGAGATTGGGTACGACGGGGAAGTTCATAACTGGCAACCAATTATAAGAAACACCAGGATTAAAAAAATAAATAAAACAAGTTGTAAATGCAGTAGGTTCTCTCATCTTGTCCAGACTCTTTTACAGTCTTTCCTCTTTCCCATATGTTTATCTCCCCCTCTGTCCTCGCTCTCATTCTCTCTGTCTCTCTGGCTGTCTGTAGTGAGAATGTGATAATAGGCCTTTTGGGGATGGAGTGGGGCCTATAAAGATATAACAAGCTACATCCGTAATGAGCTCCAAGCACAAATGTACTATAAATGTAGAAATGAGTTCCATCAGACAGAGAGGAAAGGAGGCTCACTGTATGTCCAAATGTGTGTGGACACCTTCTTAGGGAACCAGCCTTGTGACGGGAAGGTTGCAGTTTGATTCCTTCAACTGGCAGGACATGACTGAAGTGTGTGTGTGTGTGTGTGTGTGTGTGTGTGTGTGTGTGTGTGTGTGTGTGTGTGTGTGTGTGTGTGTGCGTGCGTGTGTTTCACTGTGTGGATGGGTTGAATGCGGAGGACAAATTCCTGTGTTCACATTTGTTAAGGTTAGGTTTCAGCTACATTAATAGAATCGAATCGAATCGAATAGAATAGAACTTTATTGATCCCTTGGGAGGGTTCCTTCAGGGAAATGGTGGACATTAAGATGGACACATTGCTGACACACAAGGCCAAATGCACAAACACATCTAGTATAGTCCCTGTAAAGAAGTATTACCAATGGAATATTACTTTCTGTAGTCAATGAACAAATCACCATGCCTAATGCCAGGCATGTTGCGGAGTTGCAGAGTTTGGGATGATACAACATCCTGCTCACGCTCGCACTCCTATCACTGAATGTAATCAAATCCTCACAGCAATGCTCCAAACCCTTCCTTTAATTGTTTGGGGTATTGCTATTGTTCAATTTCACCTGAACAGCTGCCAATGAATACGATGAATGTGTTGGAATGATCCATGCAGTCCCAAATTCCAGTCTATCTGGGCCATTTTCAAGGCATTTACATGACCTGGAGATCTTTGCCAAAAAGAGTTTCACAGCAGGGAAAATAAAGACCCTAATTCACAGCTATTAGAGCTGTAAGGCTGTAAGCTGTAATTGATGTTCAAGGGGGTGATACAATATATTAGGCCCAGTCTAGACGTATCCATTTTTTTAAAATGTAGTCTTTTTCCTCTTGTTCACACAAACACAGTGTTTTAGGTAGAGCCCTGTGATTTCCGCAATACACAGACAGAAACAAGACATAAAAAGACATTTGCAGAAACCACGCTGAATCTTAAATATACCTCTAGAGCAGGCTAAAATTAAGCTCAGCTAGTCTCCAAATGACAAGACCTATGTTTGTGGAATATTTTATTGCTGTGAGTCACACATAGCTACCACTCAAACCAATAAAAAAGATAAGTCCTGTCATAAAGACAGAGCCGTACTTGATTAATCCTCAGCAGATTGACCAGTTTTTGAAACCCATGGATTTAGTTCTTCAAAAGATCCATGGCTTTAAAATAATGACAGACTACATGTTTGTGCAATACTAGAGAAATCAAACCAGTGTATCTCCAAATTGGTGAATTTACAATTGACGGTATAAATGATGTAAATGTAAAATATGTAAGAGTCTTCTTCTTCTTCTTCTTCTTCTTCTTCTTCTTCTTCTACTTTCGGCTGCTACCTTTAGGGGTCGCCACAGCGGATCATCTGCCTCCATCTTGCCCTATCCCCTGCCTCCTCTACTGTTACACCAACCATCTCCATGTCCACCTCCACTACATCCATAAACCTTCTCTGAGGTCTAAGAGTGGAACATTTAAATTGCTAAATTCAACCAGGAAATATTTACAGTGTACAGAGCAGCTACGGGGTTCAAATGATGCAGAAAACTATGCAATGTTATGTTATTTTTAACACACTAGAATATGTCTTCATTTGAGATGTAAATATTAAGAATATGTAGATATTTCTATGAATTTTTGGGGAATTAATTATCCAGCTGTAAATGCAATAGTTTATATTAATTATTTGTGATGATTTGATTGACAAGGATATTTATAACAATTTCTTCAAAAAATGTATCAGTATTGTCCCTTCTCAGCACTTATATTCTGAAATCTGAACACATGAACAAAGAAAGAGAGCAAACAGTCCCTTTGCAGTTTATCCTGTAACCCAATATCTGGGTTAGTGATGTCATTAGCCCCGCCTCCTCTCACTGATCACTTGCAGTCTTCATGCAGCATGTAAATGTGGACAGAGTAGTAAACATGCACTGGAAGTCTCATTTGGCATTAAAACCATGATGATTTCAGTTGGAAACCAGTGCATTTTAGCTGTTTTCTGATCAGTTATCAAACAATGTTGATCTAACCGCTGGAGTTATACAGGGTAAGTCTTGTTGTTTGTTATGATGTGTATAATGTTTGTAGGTTAATCTGATTTTGGGTTATGAAGCCAAGAATACAGTATGTAACTGTCCACAAAGTGCAGATCTGGGGTTCTAAGAGTTAAGTGCTACTTGGAGAAATTGATACATTAAATTATGAATGTATAAATGCATAAATGTGCAATAAAACAAATTATGTTGGAGAAGGGGGGTGAAATATATTTCATAGTGCTCCTTAAAACCGTTTTCTGTGTTTTTGTGTGGTCATGGAAAATGCAAAGGTTTACTCTTCCATTGCCCTGTGGCAACATTTTATTTAAAAAACTGGAGTTTGAGTCACAACATTCAGTGGAAATGTTAGTGTCTGCACATGTTCTTTGTGGAGTTGAATGTCAAACTTTGTGAAGTGACAGCAAAAGAGAGGGAAAGAGATGAAATCAGACAGAAACGAATAAAAAGAATAACATTTCAGCCTAATCCATCAAATTAAATATGATTTATCATGTTTGAAAGATAGATTTTCCTTTTACCCACACTCTCTCACTCCATCTCTAAATTCCCATCACGTAGTATTAGTCTCTGACCATCTGTCTCTTTACATCTCTACTGCATGAGTATCAGACAACACTGCACACTCTCAACTCTCACCGACGTGAGTCATTTTCACCCAGTGTGAAAATGTTTGAGTTGCAGTTCTGTGGATTAGAGCTGGAATTTTAAATCGCAAAAACAAAGCCAATGTGAGCAGAAACACTGCTGCTCATTTGACACCTTCTTTCTCACTCATGCACTCACACACCATGTTCAGACACACACATTCACAAAAACCCACTACCTGATGACTGTTCGACATACAGATGTTGACACCCACACATTACTGACCTATCTCACACCAGTTTAACGCTCCATACACCACCTAGCACTTGGGCACCATCCATTTTACATCCTCTCTTCTCCTCCTTACACTTCTATTACACCTCCCTTAATTGTTTTTCTGACCTCTATGGAATAAAACCTCACAAAATGACTGAGGCTTGAAATGAAAGGCCAATCTCTCCCCTTTTTTCCATTCCAGTGGAAGTGTAGACCAGGTGATTTGCCAGTTGTTGTTGTTGTTTTTTTTGTTTGTTTGTTTTTTCTGTGTGTTTAAATTAATTAACCTAACAAACTATTATCTGTATCCCAGGATAACCGTTCAATTTATATACTGCAGGATAATCTGAGACAGAGATTGAGAACATAATCTATACTTTTATTCTTGAAACTGAACTCAGTGGAAATAAAAAATTGATTCAAGAATATACAGTTACTCCACCTTGTAAAATGTTCAAAAGGCCTTCTGATAAACTATGTAGAGCAATTTACATACTGTTTAAAAGTGTGCAAACAAAGTGTGCATTTTTGGACAAATTTGACCTAAAACTTTTCATACAAGTCATAAAGTAGTTTAGGAGAACCAAACAAACACACGAGAGAAACATATTACACTTGCTCATTTAGTTATTGTGGGAAATGATACTATATTACATATTTGTGAGTGGCAAAAGTATGTGAACCTTTGCTTTCAAAGGTGGCATGACCCCCTTGTGCAGCCATTTTAGGTCATTCCTCCAAACAAAACACCTTCAACTCTGTTATGTTGGTGGGTTTCCTTCCAATGAACTGTTTGTTTCCGGTCCTTCCACAACATTTCTGTTGGACTAAGGTTGGGATCATGACTTGGAATTTCTAAAATGTTAACTTCATTCTTTCCTTATTTCCTTAATTTCCCTGAGGGAACCATATTTTGGCAAAAATCAAAAAAATGAAACTTTCACACACCACTTTTATCTGGCCATTCTATTGTTCTATTCTATTGTTATTCCTTTTTATCATAAAAACTGAGTATGCACAGTTAAACATATATACTTTGAGACATATATACAGAGTTTATCCCTTAGAACCCAACTTTGCGGGCTGTTACATGTGGTTTTCTAGGCTTCGTAACCCAGGATCAGCCTACTTACATGATACACATATCATAACAAATGACAAGATTTACTTTATGATCCACATATCATAACAAACTACAATATTTATTTATTGAAGTAACAGCAAGTAATCCAAAATCACAGCTAAAATTCATTCATTTTCAAATGAATTGGTTCCGGTGTCAATGCCAAAGGAGCCTTCCAGTGCATGTTTACTGCTCTGTCCACATATATGTGCTGAACCTGTATGCAGATTCCAACTGAGCAGCGAGAGGGGGCAGGGCTAATGATGGCACTGACACAGATATTGGGTTATAGTGCAAAAATGAGAAGGGAGGGGCTGTTTGCTCTCTGTGTGCTCACAATCGTTACAAATAACCCATCAGAATTATTGTATTTTCAGGTCAAAAACTGTCTGGATAATCAATTTTTAACAGGAATTCTGACATATAAAGTGTTATTTAGTCCTGATAAGATCAAAACATTTCTACATTTCAAATGAAGACAATTTTGAGTAGCCTAGGATCTTCTGAAAATAACAATATCTGGTGTGTGTGTGTGTGTGTGTGTGTGTGTGTGTGTGTGTGTGTGTGTGTCTTATAAACACCTTTTTAATGTTTTGGTAAATAATATGTTAAAAGGTGAAGAGATGGACCAGGCCTAAATCAAAAGACTTGAAATGAATAATGGGCTACACAGGGGATCGGTGTCATCCTCTATTCATACTGTCCAGTTTCACACCAGACACAGAAGCTTGAGTTTGTTACTACAAAAGTTAGAGCTGCGAGGATCAGTGCTGCTTTGGCCATAAACTGGCCACACACTGAGATCTCATCTTCATGCTGACAGAGCCTCAACATGGCGATTAGTGTGAAAGGAAAGAGTTTACCACGGTGCATCATGTCTGACAATGATTCGCACATATTCTTCTTTCCACTTTTCAGGATGAACTGAAAAGGCAGGAGCAGATAGCAGCAAGCAAAGAACAGCAGCGCACCTCCTGCTGAGACGTTACAATACACTCAGCCGGGCTATTGTTCTGAAGAATTGAGCCATTTTGCAGAGATTTTGTGTGTAATAAATTTTGTATCCTCTATGATCTGTAGTAGTTTGCAGTGGAACAGGCCTACTGTCTCCAGTCTAAATATATCACCACTAATGTGCTGGGTTTCCCTACTGATCCTGTACACGAGCACACTAAGAAAAGAGAAAAATCGCTTCTGAAAATGTTGAAAATGAGAGTTCTGAGCTTTTGTAAAGTTTCTTTCTTGAAAAATGGTTTGAGAGCAAATCAGTCAGCTTACAAAACTCAGCTGGTGCAAGTTAGTAAACTTGTAAGTTAGTAAACATGATCAACTCCAATGCACTTTCTGATCACAGAACCTCTCCTTAATAGAAATTAATGACTGATGGACCATAAGCTCTTTTCAAACAGGATGTGCTGCACGACTTTATTCATTCATATTCCTGAATAGGGTAGGGTGCCCAACCAGCAACTCTGAGCACAAGGGCAGGAAACAACCCTAGACAGGGCACTAATCCAACATAGGGCACACACATGCACAACGGGCCACTTTAGAGTAACCAATTCACCTACCATGCACGTCTTTGGACTGTGGGGGGAAACCGGAGTACCCACGCGAACATGGGGAGAACATGCAAACTCCACACAGAAACTTCCCAAGTCGCCCCTCCCGAACCTAGGTCCTTCTTGCTGTGAAGCAACAGCACTACCCACTGCGCCACCTGCATGACTTTGTTTTACTGCCAAAAGAGCACGTTCATGCCGCACAAATCTTGCCCTACTCATACGTTCATTTACATGTAATATGTAAATGGGATTTCTCATATTTACCATGCTCTCTACCTGCTCAAATACAATCAGTGTGTTCATACATTATGAAAGTTTGCAGGCATGAATCTCTCCTGCCTTTGAAATTCTTGCTGCTGTTCGTCTACATTGGCAGGGAAAAAGCATGATGACTCCTTCATACTTAAGCAGGTAATGTGTTAGAGTGTGCAGTTTCCTACAATAGTAAAGCCAGTTATCACATTAATCTTAAATCAAATCAAAAAGGACAACATAGAAGTATGTACAATTCATGAATTAATCAGTTTTTAATCACAGAATGATTTCACTGCCATTACGACAAACACACTGCAACACTCAAAGTTTCGAATCCTGGTCTGTGTGGTCCTCTACAGTCAGGCTCAGATGTTTAGCCCACAGGTGATGTGTCACTGTGTCTGTTGTGAGTTTCTTGCTGTGAAAGTCAGACCAAACACATCTGCAATCATTGTAGCTCAGACTACAGTCTTTTGAACCAAACTGTGGTTCAGATGTTGGTCATACCACATTTCAATGCTAGTCTCCGCCGTAGTACAGAAAATGCACCCCTGAGAGCAAGGTAAACTTGAGAGAGCATATTTATATATTGCATGTGAACAAATGAAACTTGAGTTTGGCATGAATTGTGCTCTCAGCAAAAAAATTGCTCTCGACTTTTGGCAGTAAAATGAGGCCATAGTGCTGTAATTTCAGTGATTACTGTGGAGGGCTGTGAATTTAATCTAGTATAAATCTGTAATGGCCGTAGTCTGCTGGTTAGTAAACCCAGAGTGAATTATATGGTTGCCAACTTTTACAGATTTCTTGGAGTGGTCCAGCTCACAGAGGTGGGAAAGAGGGTTTAAAAGTTCATTATTTTTATTCTAAATGCTAGATATATGTGCTTTTATCAATGATAAACATTTGTAAACATTTAATAAATTTTTACATACATGTTTTTGTGAACCCCAACCAAAATTGCATCTGAAATATTACTAAATAAGCATCAAACCTTGCCAAATGCCATACCAAGTGGGTATCGTTTTTGCATTAACACAACAATAATTGAATAAAATAATGGTAACTGTAAGTAAAATATGATGCATACATTAGAATTAAGGTCTTGTTTACCCTACCTATAAAAATATTTTCATACCTACAGGTTGAAGAGTAACTGACATCATTTGAGTCTTTAGAGTCAGACTGGGTGAAATGTCTAAAACCCCGTGTGCTTGAGAGAAATAGAAATATGAGATACAATCTGATGAAAATCTTATATTATACAAAGTTTAGTGTTAAATTATCAGTATTTGATTGTAACACTAAAACCTGATCATCTTTATCAGATCTGCTTACGTGTACATTATACTCTAATGAGGGTACGCTACAATTCAATTACAGAGAACCGAAGAAAGTCTTGTTTTTTCTTGTCTTTTATCACATTTGGTCCCTTTTGATCTCAACGTCTTCACTTGGTTGCATTTACTGGTGGTAAAAAGGGGCCAGGCAGGGAAACCTTGCAGGAACCAGTCAAATGTGTGTTAATGTGGACAGGTGGGCCCATACCATGCCATGAGAATACAACCCACACCAGTATGAAACTACTACCAGCCAGTACAGTGCCTTGTTGACAACTGGGGTCCATGGTTTCATGTGGTCTGTGCCACACGTGAATGCAGTCATCAGCCCAAAATTATTGGTAAAGTGACTCATTGGACCACATCATTTGTTGCCAGTCCTCTGGGGTCTAGCATCTTCACAAGCCCATTTGAGATTAAGCAACCATGGACAGCCACTGTGCTCTCCACTGTGGATGGTAATGCCTTCCATAATGTTTATCTGGAGCACAAGTGACACTGTGGATCAAGGTAGGTTAAATGCATGCACAACTTCAAAAATGGAATTTCCCATCCACCTGGCACCTACTATAAAGCCCAACTCAAAACTCTATTTATTCTGATGTGGGCATTTACAATTTTAATACTTACTATTCTACTGTACTTTGGCATGTCAGTGTAGAAGGATTTTATTGTAAAATTCACTGAACTCCCTAAACTCCCTCTGCAATAGTACTCCTTTTTGAGTCCACCTCATGGTAATGTGATAAAACCTATTAATATACAGGAACAGCTTTTCTTTGGAGAAAGAAAAGAAGAATAACATTGTAAACAAAAACAAAAACAAAAAATTAGCATGTACGTACAGTCATGGTCAATGGTTTTGGTTTAGCACAAAAGTTGATGCCTCAGATTTATTATAACCTTTTGTCAGATGTTTAAATTGTATAATGAAGTACAATTATAAGCATTCTATACTTTTTTATTTTACTTTTTATTGGCATCCAGTTTAAGTAAGGCTTAATATTTACAGTGTTGTCCCTTCTTCTTTAAAACCTCTGCAATTTACCTGGATATCAGCTTCTGGGCAAAATCTTGAGTGTTGGCAATCTATTCTTGCCTAATCCGTGCTTGGAGTTTCTGGCTTTTTGTTTGTCCACCCTCTTTTTGATGATTGACCACAAGTTCTCAATGGGATTTATGGCCATGCGTTTCCTGGCTATGGACCCAAAATTTCAATGTTTTGTTTACTGAGCCACTTGGTTATCACTTTTGCCTTGTGACATGATGCTCCATCATACTGGAAAAAAACATTGTTCATCAAATTGCTCCTGGAACACTGGGCGAAGTTGTTCTGGGAGGATTTGATACCATTCCTTATTGATGGCAGTGTTCTTAGGCTAAATTTTGAAAGGACCCTCTCCCCGTTGGCATGACAGGATTCATGGTAGCTCTCACCTTTTCTTCTCCAGACAATCATTTTTCCAGATGTCCTAAACAGTCTGAAGGGGGCTTCATCAGAGAAAATAACTCTACCCCAGTCCTCTACAGTCCAATATTTATACTTCTAGCAGAATGTCAGTCTGTCCTTGATGTTTTTTCTTGGAGAGAAGTGCCTTCTTTGCTACCCTTCTTGACACCAAGTCATCCTCCAAAAGCCTTCATCTCACTTGTATGACTTTCTTGGGCACCCTGAAGCCTTCTTCACTGCAACTGAACCAATCTCCTTGAAGTTCTTGATGACTGGATAAATGGTTGATTAGGATACTATCTTACAATCACCAATGTCTTTATCCCTGCCTTTTGATGCAATGCAATGATGACTCCATGTGTTTCCTTGGAGGTAACCATGGTTAACAGAAGAAAACTTAAAAGCTCCACTACCCTTTTAAAGCAACCATTCTGCTCTTCTAATCAGCCTGACAGAGTGATATCAGCTGTCTTGTCTTCATTCTCCTGAGCTGACAAGATCACTGAAATTATATTAGCAGGGTATTTTGGACGGCTGAAATGCAGTGGCTGAATTGCAGTAATATTTGTGACCAGGTCATTTTCATGGCAGGGAATAACTTTCACTCTTCATCATCTATATTTAATACAAATTGCCACCATAAAAACTGTGAAAATCAAAATTAGTGCTATTCTCAAAACCTTTGGCCACGGCTGTATTTATGTGATACTTTTTGATGTGCCTGACTGTTTTAAGGCTTAAAACAAGCTGTGTTCATATGCTTCCCACTCTTTAATTAATGGAAAGGTCTTCCTCCATTATTGTTAAAATGCTGAAAGCATCCTTCCTAATGCAGCGCTTCATAATCTCATGCCTCTCATACCAGCACAATAAGGGGTGATTCAGTGATTTAGCACTGAGAGGTACTTATAAGAGTGTGTTGGAGTCTAAAGAGGAAGAAATGCTTTGCAAACACCCACAGTTATGCTTAAACTTGGATGCTTTGACAGGTTGATGTCAAAACCAGAACTGGAATGTGGCACTAATCCAGTGAGTTATTAAGCATTACTTATAAGCACTTATAAGGTTTTTAAGAGTTATCAGCTGCAGATAGGAATTGAATGATAACATTTTCAAAATCCAATATTCTACTCATGTGTATAGCACAGTAATACTGCTGCAGTTGGTCTCCCAGATGGCCTGAGTTTTATGGGCAGTACTTCCAGCACTTTGAGATGTGATTGGTACAATAATCAGAGTCTAAACAAATTTATGAACTGTTTCATGGAAAGCAATCAGTTTATCTGCTGGGTCAAGCAGCCATGTAATGAGAGGAATAACATACAGCGAATGTCAGTAATGGTCATGCTTACACTCATAAAACATTAAAAATATTCACACATATTAACACACACACAAACACACCTATATATTTCTTTTTTTATCAGCTCCACGCAGCGTATATGTGCACTTGAAGTTCTACAATTACAGACTACAGTCTGTTTCTCTGCAAATTTTGTCTTCTTTTAATCCTGTTTTCCAGTTATTAACCACAACAAAGCAGGTATTATTTGAGTAGTTTTATTCAAATAGGTAAAAAAAAAAAAGAGTTGTTTATCTGAAAAGGCTTTCTACTAAATTCTGGAGCAATTTGGGAAGGATTTGATTGCATTAGTGAGGTCAATATGTTGGATGATGACCACCCCACCTCATCCCCCCCAGTCAATGGTGCATCATCATTCCAGAGAACACAGTTCCATTAATCAGTAACTCACTGCTAAGCGGTTTTATAGCCCTCTCACCGATGCCTGGAATCAGGCAAGGTGCCAAGAGATGTTAATTTGCTATATAGAGTCCAATTCTACTTGCAAGACATGTTTTTCTTTTATGGGAGAAGCTTTATTACATATTTGTGTAAGTAATGCATTTTGTTTTGTCTGTTTAAATAAAAAAACATAAATAAATAAAGTTCAATTGCAGCACATACAGTCATGTAGCATATGAGCAAACTAAGGTTTCTTAGCCTGGATTTATCACTGCTTAAAAAAGGAACACTGTGGGGGCTCCTAAGTAGCAGGGTTGACTAAGAGGGTTTAAAATTGTCTCTAAGACCCAGGCCTGATTCCCAACAACGTCACCTCTATTTGTTCTGATTACCTTTATGTAAGAGAGATGAAGCCCATGCTTAACTTTTAATCCAACATTCATGCATTCAATCCATCTTACAAAAGGAGAAAGATTGGTAATGGGTGGAAATTGGCAACAACAAAAGTTGGGCAGAAAATTAAGGAAGGAAAGGAAAGGACTAATAAAAGTGTTCTTTTAGAAAGATGGTTTACTAATGGCTGTTCAACAGATACTTTATGGTCCACAGAAGCAAAACATGCCAATTATTCTCCCGCTATGATTCACATAAAATGATTATAATGATTAAACTGAAACACTGTCTACAGTAATGGCCATTTTATCAGTCAGAACCATTTCTCTTCTTATGCTGCTATTTTCTGTAATTGGATTTTTAGATGAGTAATCAATCATATTTTCCTTGTTAATATCTGTAAATGAAAGTAAATATTTGTACAAGTCTGTAGGTACAGCTATGGCATGTGTAGAATGTGCTTGTGTCTGTAAGTACAGTATGTATTGTGTGTGTGTGTGTGTTTGTGTGTGTGTGCGTGTGCGTGTGCGTGTGCGTGTGTGTGTGTGTGTGTGTGTGTGTGTGTGTGTGTGTGTGTGTGCGTGCATGCGCGTGTGCGTGTGTGTGTGTTTCGTATGCATTCAGCCCACTTCCATTTCCACACCTGCAGTTCGGTCCACCCACTTGCCACCAAATAAAAGGCGTCTTTTCACACATACGACTGACGGAACATCGTCTCTAAAGCTCAAAGGTTTGATGCTTTTTATAATCACTCCAAACAAACACAGCCATATATCAAAGGCGTCTGATTCAGTCTGCAAGCCAAGCATGTGTCAGAGAGGCTGACCTTGGCTGCTGAAGCAGCACAGGCCATCAGTGCCCTGACCAACGAGGCCATGTGGTCCACTGTGGCCACGGCTAATGAAAGTCCATCTTTTATCTCCACTATCTGTGTTCACTGGAAGAGCTTCAGTAATCATTCAGGAACAACAAAGAGGCTGAAGTCTCCTCTGCTGTGACCGGAGCACCAGCAAACAACATATACACACACTCACACACACACACACTCACACCCAACCAGTGAGTCAAAGCTCCAGAGGGGATGAGAGCAAAAGATGGCAATCCATTCCCCTGCAACACATGCGTCAATAGCCCTAATTAAGGAAGATGATACATGCATCCTCTCCGGCACTTGAGCTGTATGACAGCATAGCTGCACTAAGCCGAAGCAGCTAATGAATTTAAAGTACTTTTGCCATTTTCACACAAAGAAAAAATGTTACATCAGCATAATGTTTTGTTAATTACTGTATAGAAATAACACTAATTATTATATCATAATTACATACAGTACTATCCAGAGGTTTTAGGCACCTATGCACAGCAGAGGGGTGTAGAGCCTCCTAGCATTGAGCTGTGGAGCAATGGAACTGGGTTCTCTGGAATGATAGCACTCCATCCAAAACGTTTGGCATGACTTGGGGAGTTGTGGATGAGGTTGCATGGTGATCATCCAATACCCTGACCATACTAATGCTCTTGTCACTGAGTGCAATACAATCCTGACAGCAATTTTCAAAAGTCTATATACATTCATGGAAAAAATCTCCAAGAACAACAGCAACAACAAGATTTAAGCTCTGTTAAAAAGGAAGACAAAAATCATTTCCAATATCGTTTTATGTACGTGTAATATTTTATGAATGTATACATTATGCACTGGTTTCAATCAAGTACATTCAATGCACCTGAATGTCCTTTTCAGTCTGTGTAAGGACATTGTAGTTGTGTGTGTGTGTGTGTGTGTGTGTGTGTGTGTGTGTGTGTGTGTGTGTGTGTGTGTGTGTGTGTGTTGCTCAGTAGGCTATTCATGTAAAATAAGAGTAAATTAAACCATACTGCCCATCCTACTAGTTCGTGTTCTCTCCCCTTATGGTGGACCCCACCCTCATCATACACACTCCAATGCACACATGCACACAGACACATGCACACACCAATCACACCAGCTGGGAGTTTTCTAAAGCGTCACTCCCTAAAGCCCAACGCAATTGCCCTGTTATTGTCCACTCATCCACTGCAGAGGTGTGTGTGTGTGTGTGTGTGTGTGTGTGTGTGTGTGTGTGTGTGTGTGTGTGTGTGTGTGTGTGTGTGTGTGTGATTCTAACAAAGGATGAGGGTCAAGATTTATTACAAAGACTGTGTGAATGTGTACTGTTTGCATTTGAACACAACACTGCCATATAATAAAAGTGCCCAAAAAGGCTTCTTTATGTATTTTGCAATAGAAGAATTGATTTTGGTTTCATTAGACAGTATCAACACACACTTTTCAAGTGAATCATTCTGAAAATGTGATGTGTGTATGTCAATTCTTTTTGATATGTCAAAGAGCCTTTACCCAATGTAAATGAAATTGGAGGAAGCTCAAAATAGAAAACAGAAACGATTCTGAAATAAACAAATCTTTCGAAGTGTGTCATTGCAATTGAAAGTATATTTGTATCATCACAGGTCTTATGAGAAGACTTTTCTGGACTAAATATGTTTTAAATCGGTGTTTCCCAAACCTGGTCCTAAACACTGGCCTGAATATTAGAGGATTACCTGCTCCCAACACACCTGATTCAACTTATCAGCTAATTAACAAGCCTTTTCAATGCTATAAGGAGTTGTTTTAAAGAAGGGTATCCACAAAAATGTGAATAGGGTGGCGTGGGTGTAATGTAAGGAGTGTAATTTTCGGGCATTTGTACTGACCCATTCATCATAAAATGTTCAGAGTAAAAGACAGCTGGGATTATCACGTAGTGCTAAAAATGGTATGTGGTTGATGGGGCATGACTAGGGCTGGGTGATATATTGATATTTATATCAATATCAGAATATAAACAGAGCAAGATATGGGCTGGGATGATATCATTTATATATGTTTTCCTATAACATTGTTTCAATCTGGCTGAAACCTTTCATCTGCTCCCTCACTATGCTATTCCTCTTTCCAGCTCCCCCTCTACTCTGCTCCCTTCCACCCCATTCGCACTGTCACATACACACTGTGAAGGGGTATAAGACTTTGTGTGTATAAAGTAATGGATTAATAAATTAAAGGGACATATGCACAGTAAATAAGGTAATTAAAAAAGACTTTGATTTCAGGGGACGTCCTTATTTTTTCACATTGTATTTTTCACATCATATACGGTAAATGACTCCACTATAAAGGCATTTGCAGCAATCCCAGACCTGGAATGGGGCTTCAACCTTATTATAATCATACTCTAGAGTTAGGTTTGACCTGAATTTTAGCATAGCAACATTTAGAATCTCATGATTCTTCAAATATCAGCAATTCCAGATCATTACCTAGTTTCATATGAGCTACATCATTATGTATTTATACAATGATGTAGTTCACTAATGCATGAAGCACTCAATAACACCATTTAGAGCCCTACAAAATTTATTGAAAACCTCCCTGATTTATTGAGCTCAGTTCCTTTTCCACCAGACCCCATGGAGCTTGATAGATTAACTGACTGTGTGATCAACTTTAGACATTGTAGGACTGCTTATATGGGGCAAAATGAGACAAAATACTTGTCCAACCTGTCTAACATCTGATGTGCCTAATGCACAAAAAACTGTTATAGAAGGAAGGCAAGATGTTTTTCATGCACGTCTACAGCTAGACCTGGAAAACAGTATCTCCTCGTCTAATTCTGCATTCTGCTCACTCAATGCAGTTCCCTCAAAACTACCTTTTCAAGTACTACCAGTTACAATCAAACCTATTTTAACAATAGAAACTCCTAATCGTAAACTCCACTGGCTTGTTGCAATTTCTTTCTCACTTTCTCTCATTCTCTTAGGTGTGTGTGTGTGTGTGTGTGTGTGTGTGTGTGTGTGTGTGTGTGCGTGTGTGTGTGTGATCAAAATGATAACAGCAGCAGGAGCGAGTCAATTTCAATATCCCAGGTTGATGGCCATGTCTCTCTGTAGCCACCATCCACAGATTGCCTGATCTAACTCTGATAGCACACAATAACCCACCTCCCCAATACAGTATCCATATCCCTACTATAATAACAGAGATGGGCGGACAGACTCACAGATATGACTCACAGCAATGGTCTTCAAAGAACTTCTGTTTGAACTGCATAAATGTTAAGGGCACCTGCTGTTAGACCTTGCGTGCTGCAGCACTGATAGCTTTGGTGTTTAAATAGATTTTCTACTTTTCACTCAGTAAATAAATCCACCAGTGCTTTGGAAGATCAGCAGGAGTGTTCTGACTCCAGCCCTGGAGGGCCTTAGCCCAGTATGGTCTGGTGATTCTCCTGCCCAAACATACAGCAGTGAGTTACCAGGTTTATGAGGTGTGTTTAAGTCATAAATAAAATAGATGCTCTAGACTGAGTTTGTAGCTTTGTGCTACATCATAGTACATAGTGCAATCTACACTTCCTGTCAAAAAATGGATGCACCCAAAAGGAATTAACTGAAGGAAATGAAGCTTAGTTGTGACATTGGGAGACTCTTTAAATTTCATGCTCAGTGGGCCCCGAGTGGCGTAGCGGGCTACCACTATGATCCTGGGGTCGCAGGTTCGAATCCAGGTCCATACTGCTCACCATCGGCAGCCGGGTCCAGAGGGAGAGAAACTGGCTTGCTCTCCCTCGAGGGGTGGGTAGATGGCGCTCTTCCCCACATCACATAAGTGCACTGCTGGTTGGTACAGGCATCTGCCGACCACTGTGTCAGAACTGGGGAGCCAGTGTTCTCCTCCAAGAGCGATGGCTGCCTGGCAATGATACAAATGGCGGCAGTTCGAAAAGAGGCGGTAGGCATCCCGTCACACTTGGAGGAAACATGTGGATGATTTCTCCTCCCTGGCGCCGAAAGCAGACACGTGATGTGGGAGACAACTTTGGGGGTTTGGGTAATTGGCATGTCTAAATAAGTAGGGGCAAAAATTGGAAAATGGCATAAAAAATAATAATAATTTATGCTCAGTAACATATCTGACATACGCAAGGTCAGGGGAAAGATGACTGCAGCAATGTACAGAGACCTCCTTGATGGTAACCTGCTCCGGAGCACTGTGGACTAAAGAGTGGGACAAAATTTTGGCTTCCAACAGGACAAGACCCTAAGCACATCGCCAAGTTAACAAAGGCTTTGGGACAACTCTGTTAATGTCCTTGAGTGACCCAGCCGGAGTACAAACCTAAACCCGATTGAACATCTCTGGAGAAAAATGGTTGTGCACTGATGCTCCCCATCCAATCTGATGGAGCTTGAGAGGTTCTGCAAGGACTTGAGGCTGTAATTGCTGCTTCAACAAAGAATTGAGCAAAGGCTGTGACTACTTATGTACATGTTATGTTTTTGTGTTCTATTACTTATAAATTGGCACAGATTTAAACAAACTTTCCTTCTTTGTCATTATGAGGTATTGTGTGTAGAACTTTGAGGAACCAAATGAATTTAATCCATTTTGCAAAAATGAAGTGCTGTGAATACTTTACAGATGCACTGTATATAGTACAGTGTACAGTAATAAGGCCTATCCCTGATTAGTCTCCCAGTTCCTGCAGGAGCGTAACATCCTCTCAGCATGATTTATTTTCACATCCCATTACATAGGTGTATATAATTAGATGTAGCTGTAGTGTGAGAAGGCAGTGGAAGACAGTCTTTAGTGGGTGCAGTGGGAGAAAGTCTTTGGTGGGTGCAGTAGGAGATGGTCTTTAGTGGGTGCAGTGGCAGGATATTTGGTGGGTGTAGTGTAACTGAGCAGCTAGTTGCTTCTCCAGTAGTAAGTAAAATGCATGTGCAGAAAGAGATTTTGTGGTGTGAAGGTGTGCTGTGGAATGGAGCTCCTTCTGTGCTTAAAATCAAAGGATCTGCGTCATAAAGCTCAAAGTCCAGTTTGATGTGAATGATCACCAATCTGATTTGTAGATGTGTTTGTCGGTATTAGATGAGACTACTAAACCATAGGGAGCTCATGACATGGCAACCATGCTCTGTGCCATCTTAGAAACAGTCTACTGGAAATTCTTGGCTAGGTGATGAGCAGTGCTTGGTTTACTCCAGACATGACACTTGTCATCAAGGCCAAGTAGCTCAATCTTTGTTTCATCAGACCAGATCATTTGTTTTCTCGTGGTCGGAGAGTCATTTAGGTGCCTTTTGGGAAACACCAGACATACGGTCATGTGCTTTTTATTCCGTCTGGCCACTCTACCACACAGGCCTGATTGGCGGAGTGCTGCAGAAATGGTTGTCCTTCTGGAAGTTTCTCCTCTCTCCACAGAGCAATGTTGGAGCTCTCTCAGAGTGACCATTGGGTTCTTGGTCACCTACCTGGCTAAGGCCCTTCTACCATGATCGCTCAGTTTGGCCAGACAGTCAGCTCTAGGAAGAGTTCTGGAGGCCACTGTGCTCATTGGGACCTTCAATGCAGCACAAAAGTTTCTGTACCCTTCCCCAGATCTGTGTCTCAATACAATCCTGTCTATGGTGTCTACAGACAATTCCTTAGACTTCATAGCTTGTTTTATGCTCTGACATGCACTGTCCACTATGAGACCTTTCCAAATCAGCTGAAATTACCACAGGTGTATTCCAATCAAGCTGTAGAAACATCTGAAGGATGAGTGGAAACAAGATGCTGATGGCAAAGGTGCTGAATAGTTATATACATTAGGTTTTTATGTTTTGTTTTGAATACATTTTTCTCACTTTCAAATTTTTGTAATAAAGCAACTTTTCTCACTTTGTCATCGTGGGGTATTGTGTGTAGAATTTTGATGAGAAAGGTAGTAAAGGTTGAGAGGTGTCACATCATAGGGCCTGGGAAGTGAGACAGACTTATAGACATATTGTACATCATACCAGTTGTACCACAGAAAGGGAGAACCAACAGACTGTCCAACAATCAGAGAGTTACCCAACAGCCACAATTTTGGACATTCATTGAGCAGTGATACCCTCCATGAGTCCTAGTAGTGCCAGCACCTTTGTCACACAGCAGCATGAAGCAGGAATACATGCACACAGACCATTTTTACAAATGCTCTTGAACACCATGGCAAGGTCATCAAAAGCTGCAAAGGTGATGTGTCAGATTGTCATGAAGTCGCTCAGAATAGCTACTGGTCATCTTCACTGAGTCCCTCTTTTGTCTTGGTGGAGACAGACTTTGAATGTCTCCGGTGTCGACCAGAGGAGAATGGGTTCGTTTCTTGAGCTTTGGTTCCCTCTCAAGGTTTCTTCCTCCCAGCCTGAGGGAGTTTTTCCTCACTACTGTTGCCCACTGTCTTGCTCAATTGAGGACTGGACCTGGATTTCTGTAAGGCTGTTTTGTGACAACTACCGTATTTTCTGGAGTATAAGCCTCACTGGAATATAAGCCGCACCCGCAAAGTAAAAAAAAATAGCTGGAAAATAACATATATAAGAAGAATAAGCTGCACCTCTTTAAAAGCAGCATGGTTTAAAGCGTGGAAAAAGTAGTGCTTTATAGTCCAGAAAATACGGTACTTAGTTGTAAAAAGTGCTATACAAATAATAAACTTTGATAATAAACTTTGAAGCTTTGATGATGGATTGATTGAATCCATTCGTGTGATATATCAACAATGCTGTTGGATGCAATTAATCATTTATTGTTCCGGTAACGTCTTTCTTCCTTAAGAAAAGCACAGCATTGAGCTGTGGAGCTCAATCCGGGGACTTCTCTACAATTATGGAGCTCCATCTAGCACTTGTTTTGAGAAGAAAAAATGAATGAGCAGGTGTAATTGCACTTCTGTCCATACAGTCTGTATATACAGTGTATATTTTTTATAAAACAACAAAAGCAAAAGACAAATAATTACTGGAAAATGGAAGATCCATTAACTATATCAAATATTTAAAAATTTAGTGGGTCCATTCTTTCTGTGAAACCTTCAGCTTTTCAGCAGAAATCTGCGGTGAGTGTCATTTTCTGCTTCTCAACATCAAAATAAACATTTTCAATAATGAGTTGTTCCGTTCAGCTGCAGCAGATTAATTTGATCAAGTTTGATCAAGGTCTGCTCTCTTTTCTACGTCAGAGCTTTTGCATCAGCTCCACCTCATAACTACAGTGCTGAACCTATCAGGTTTAAGGCTCATACAGATCATTTTGGAGACTTACACTTACAGGTCTTTCACGTTTAGTAAGGAAACCAATTTTTCAAAACAAGTCACAGCCATTTTCCTTATTTTCATTCTTCTTCTTCTTCTTCAAAATCTTATATCCTCAGAAATAACTCTGAATATCTTGAATGTAATAGGCACTTGAATATAAATTTTAATGTGGTCTCTGACCACAGGTACATTATTAAAAGGGAAACGTAGACAAAATGTTGAAACAGATGAATTAATAAGAGAAATCCAAATCTGTGTGTAAATTAGGGCTGTAGTTTCAGCATCATGATGCTGTCCTCATGTGAAACAGTCAAATCTCAGGATTTGCAATCACAATTATATAACGCTCCAAATGTTTGCTGCTTGATACAAAAGGAAAATTCACACTGCTCCTATTATCCTTGACAAACCTATAACAGGCAGCTTATACTTGACCAATATCATTTATTTTACTTCAATCTTGGATACAAAGTGCATTATTAATAACATAACATGTTGAATCATGGACGTCTGGTGACTTCTGGTAAAATCTGGTAATTTCTGGCTTTTAATATTTCAACAAAAACTATTGCAATGTCAGCCTTTCTCCTATATCATGCAGACCTACTATATAGTTTGGTTGAGCTCCTGCTTAGAGCAGCTGAATGTGGCTGTAGCTTTGCTCCTGGTATGAGCACTCAGTGAGGAAGAGTGGAGTGGGCTGGTTCGAATGAGGGGATATTAATTTTGCTCTGTTATATGACAGACACAGCTACAGCCCCTCTGCCAGGACATCCGGCCTCAAAGCCTGCACACTATAGGGTTATTAATCATACACTTACACCTGGCTATGAGTAATTACCCTACCAGAGAGAATACACACACACACACACACACACACACAGCAATAACATGAGGCTCAACCCGAAGTCTAATGCTCCCAGCAAGAACAGCAAAAAAAAGAACAAAGGAAAATATATATTTTTTTTAAATTCTCCATGTTGTCTAAACTCCAGTGCACACCCGTGCACAGAAACACACACACAAATGCACATGTTCACTATTGACCGTCAAAAGTGGTGTGTTTTAGGAGGTGTCAATGGGGTCACACAGCCATCCTGTTTGGGGAGGGTGCAGGATTGTCTGAAGCTGATGAAATCCTCCAATGTCCTCATTCATCAAAACCCACACCACATATTAATTATCCTCCACCTTCAGCCCAACAGCAGAGGACACAGTTAGCCACACACATACACACACAGATGAACAAGCACATACAATTGTACTCTCCAACAAACGTCCCTGGGAGAATGATAGATGACAGGTTCATACCCAGCCTCTCGCCAGAGTTCCTGTAAACAAGTGATGTACAGTTTGGTAAAAGACCCCAAAAGTTTAGCCAATCAAACAAAATGGGTTTGGTGGAGTTTCGACTTAAACCATGAGTTTTTTTAAAGAAACACACTTTATATCCACTGCACAGCAGTACAACGGAATTTGACTTCCACATTTAAACCATCCTTGGCAGTACACACACTCACACTAAGCTGGAGAAGTGTAAACACACACCCAAACTGTTGGGCAGCCACGTCAGCACCCAGGGAGCAACTGGGGGTTACATACTTTGCTCAAGGGCACCTCAGTGGTGAATGTTGAGGAAGGAGGAAGCAGTACATTTCCTTCACTCAAGGGGAGTGAACCAGAGATCTTTGCTAATCTTTAGGTTGTGGCTTCTTCTGTGTAATGTAGCAAACAATAATGGAAACATAAAACCACATGTAGGCAATTGCTAAAACTTAAAGCGGCATTTTGTAGCATTTTGACACCAAATCAGATTTATGCTCCAGTGAGCAATGATAGTCAGCACTCAGCACTCGGGACTCAGTACACCAAAATCTGCACTATGTAACTCTGTTGAAATTGGCAGGACAATGATCATGTGAACATGGGAGCAACACTGTAACTTGAGTCATATCCACATATCCTGTAATTATTCTGCCACGTCAGTGCACGTGCTCCTTCATCAGATATGGTTCTGTATATATCAGCTTGTCCAGAAATGCACATGAAATGTGATGCGAGTGATAGGAGACAACCACACCCCACAGGTTATTTTACAAATGTATTCTTTTTCTTATTACTTAATCATTTTGAGGGATATAAGATCTTTAATATGCCCTCTCTTTTCACTGCATCATGGTGTCACAGTGACATAGCACCTTAGAGAATGTTTTTGTACTTTCAGAAATCAGGAGGATCAGAGTGTTTCTGTTGACAGCTTCTGTGATTGAAATGTCACCCTGAGTGTGGTAGTGGAATTTCTTTCCTGTTCTCTGAGTCCTGGTGCCGAAATAGTATGATCTATGGGACAATAAGCTGTCTGAGCATTAAACCACTCTGCAGATGGCCAGCGGATGCCTGTTCTACACTGCATAAAGTTGTATACAGGCCAGAAGTACCCTTTTCCAACCTTTACCAAGTCTTTGTTCTCTTTCACTTTTTCAGAGATTTAAAGATTCATTTGAGGTCTGGTTGTTGTGTTTAAGAAGGTCATGGAACCAAACAACTAGACCAACCGTAGATGCCTTTGATTTTAATACAGCAAATGAAAAGCCATCTGTTTGATCCCTTTGATTTACATATAATTTACATAAAGGTATAATTGCTTTGACCAAGCCTGTGTAGGGTTAGGAACTAACCCCCACCACACACACACACACACACACACACACACACACCCACACACACACACACACACACCCACACACACACACACACACACACACACACACACACACACACACACACCTCTTTCTCTCTCTTTTGCTCAATTTTGAATGTGTCCCCCTGAATTTTGTATTTAATTTGGTCTCTTTGTTACATATCTGTAATGCTGCAACAGTTTTTCAAGTACATGTAATCTTTTGAATTTTTAATTTTGACTCATGGTCATCCTTTCACATTTTTGAGATTTCTAACAGTTATTTACTAGTCCCTTCAATAGTTTCAAGGCATTTCTTTGTCATGCTGTGGTAAAATACCCAACAAAGCTTGTTCTTTAATGGTGGCTCAAACCACAAATTACACTTCCCAACTGTAGCAGGAGCACAGAAGCAAGAAATACATGCAAGACTAGAATTTGATTCCCAACCACATCATGCTAAATTAACAAGAGTGCTTGGGAAAGGCCTCTGTGCTATGTGTTCTCTGCAACATCATTCTCATGTAAGGTGCTCTGGATATAAACATCAGCCAATTGCCATAAATGTAAGTGTAAAAGCAGTCATGTTGAAGCCTCTGCTTTTTGTAGAAGCTCACACTGACATTTTAGAAGGTGCAAATTTTACACTGCTCCCAAAAGTGTGTTTTGATGTCACTCTGAGAATTATATCATAAGCTCAGCTGGCATGGCACACCAAAGTCAAGCGTTAAGACATAATGTCCCACAGATTCCTATTAGTCAATAATTACCAACCTCAGGAATCTTCAGTTGAGGTGCCAGGGTTATTTGTGCAAGTGCTTGGTTGTAATTGATGTAATTTGTGCATGTTCAGTCATGACCTTCCCTTGATATGATAGAGTAATCTCTCAGGATAAGAGAGGGCTGACAATGGTCAGGGAGATCAAAAAGTGTTGAAAATGACCTTGTCAAGTATTCAGTCAAGCAATGATTAGCCAGTTCCACTAAACCACTCCATAGCACCACCCTATCTGCATATACACCCATTAGACGAGAACAAGACATAGTTCCTTCCATCTCTAGAGTGGGAGGAGGTCAATTAGAGCACTTCACAAAGATAAAAGTATCATTATCTCAGCAGTCCCGGCCATACGTTCTTCCAATTAATTAAGCCTTCACGGTAACGAACGTCAGGCCACTGCTTAAAGCCTTGGGCAGTGGAACAAAAGGGAAGCTCAACGATGTGTGCAAGCAGAGGCTCACAGAAGGAGACACCTAATTGATCTTCATTAGCTTGATTAAAGCCCTAATAGCACTGCTGCAGTGCAGGAGCAGATCGCACTGTCCAACAATTCCTTCAGTGGAACGTCTCCTCAATCTCCAACCACACTTCACACTGACCTCCGCCCAAGGCATTACGCTGGGGGACTTGACAGTGTGAGAGATGAAGAGGTTGTGTGTGTCCCCTGACTTTGTAGAAAACACAGGGTCAGACGGAAGCTTTGTAGCATTTGTATATTTTGCTATTTAAAGGTTAAAATTTTGGAATTTGTAAATTGAGAGTTTGAATTGAATTGGTACATTGAATTGAGCTGAACGGTTGTGTCCTCCTTCAGAGAAAAGTCCAGCATAACCAAAACAGGGCTGGAAGATTGGTCAGTTCCAAAACCACCTAACGGTTTTGAAACTAACTTGAAATATGTTTAGCACAAAAATGTTCATGCATCCAGCCGACTGGAGAAACCTTAGTCAAACATAACAGTAATATGGAAACATGGCATTGCTTATGCACATCACCTCCACATAGTTATGGGAATACATGTTACTGTTTGAACCAGCTTTTGCCAAGTTAAACACTAATGCAAGCTTTTAACTCAGATGCAGTTAACCATGTAACGGTACATCAGGAACAGTTACAGACACAAACTTACTATTTATATATTAGAAAGGTCTAAGATTAGGTTCAGTGTATGGTTAGGTTTAGGAAACTCATTACACTATTTATTTGCTAAACAGACAGAAAGCAGATGTCTTATGTAACCCATTAAGCTCTTCAGACATCCTGCTCCCAGCAACATAACTGAAACATGCATCCAGATGGAATTCCTAAATGTCCAGGATTTTACATTGAATTCACAACAGCACTCATTACTACAATCACATTTTTATAGCTTTACACTTCTCTCTTTGAGTCCTTCTTTGGTCAACATGTTCCTGCATATACATCAACAATTGGTCCAACGTCCACCACAGCCTAAAAGCACAACTATTTTGACCTTACTTTATTTGGTGCATTTATTAATATTTTACATTTGCATAAAAACTTCAAAAACTGTTTGAAAATGTGATTACACTGAAACTTTGTTTTTTGTTTGCTTTGCTGTGTTTTTTTTTTGTTGTTGTTTGTTTTGTTTGTTTTTATTTTTTCTTTTAAGACACATCATCTTCTTTCAGCACATGTATCAATACTGAGCATTAAAGCAATTAAATAGTGTTAATAATGAGTAAATGTGTTAATAATATATAATAATAATCTCTCCCACTTTTACACACATCCATGGTTCTACAACTTTGGACCTACTTCTAACAAAAATCTTAAACATTACTGACAGCCATGTGTCCCCAGTCAGAGTCAATTCAAACCAAGTCAATTCTAAATTAAATCAAGTCTAAAATTCTAAATTTGTTACAACAAATTGTTATAATGTAATGGGATGCATAAAGTAAATATTTTTCAGTGTATGTGCCCAAGTGTGTGTGTGTGTGTGTGTGTGTGTGTGTGTGTGTGTGTGTGTGTGTGTGTGTGTGTGTGTGTGTGTGTGCCATTTCCTTTGCAGAACAGCAGTCCTCAAAGTCACTGCCCATCTCTGCCCCCCACTTTTGAATAAACATTGTAAATATGTAATTTTGTCCTCCATATCTGCCACAATGCTGACCCCCTTTGCTCCCAGCAGTGACAGGGTGTGTCCCTTTCAGTCACTCTCGTGGCATGTTTTGAAAAGCCACATGCCTGTTCAAGATGGCCACCATTCTCCATGATGAACACTCAATGCAAATGAGCCCTGGGAGCAGGACCTGAAGTGCAGACTGACAGGAGACTCAGCACTCTGTCCGTCAGCTGGAGAACCATCTTATTTGAATTGTCTTTGTATTTGCCATATCTTATCCCACAAGTTCAGTCCAATGCTGAGACTGAGACTCAAGACGTGAGTCACACACTTTTTGGTCATGCCTGTTTACTTTGGCTACAAAAATGAGGTAAAAAAAAAGAGAAGAGCTGCAGGTGTCAGTCAATTTTTGGAATTTGGACATTTTTGGCTATGGAATTATTAGGATTAATTATAATTCAGATGCAAAATGCCTTTCAATTCAGAATTTCAAAGGGGTCAAAGAATGCCTTTATGGGGTACTGAGTATCTTTATGTATTAAGTAGTGAGTACGCAACTTTGGTTGGGCAAAAAAAATATCAGATTAGAGCATTGTTTCAGCTTGTGCTTTCCCTGCTGATGTGTTTTTAACTCCATTTTGTTTCCGCTGAGGTAGTTCAGTTCAGAAGATATAGTAGAAGCTAGATTCGATTTCAGCACAGTGCAATTCCTTATTTGTTTCCAGCTATCTGTTTGATGTAGGATGAATCTCCCTTTCTGCAGACATCGGCACAAGAAAAGCTGCAGTCACAAGGCCTGGTTGGCGTAGCAACCTGCATTCCTGTAACTGCTCTCTAGTAACAACATTATATTCTCCTGATGGCCCATTGTGTTTTATCATTTCTCCCGCTTTGACTAGGGCTTTTGATAGTGGGTTGGTTAGATCTAGATTGTTGTTGTTAGATGGGATTTAGGAATTTTAAGCCCTGTTTGGTTATGCTGGAGGAAACAATGTTTGAGCTTCATGGCATTTCAATACCGTTCTACAGAGACATTATGTACCAATTTTACCCCAAAAAAACAACTTCAAAATAACTGACTGAGAATGGCTTCTCTGTCATTGCCACTCCAGCTGCAGAACACTGCTCCTGCATTATGTATCTTTGGTGGAGCGTGACAAGGCTTCTCACCAGAACATATCAGTATTAAATCCTGTACTATCTCAGCGTGTTAACATATGCACATGTAGGGCATGTCCATATAAGGGGGGGGGTCTTTGCTCAAAGTATGATATGCATTTAATAAGATCTTGCAAAATGCTGCTATAAAACAATGCTAACATTGATGCTTGAGATCAAGAAACACACAGAAAGAAAGAGCAAAAAATAAGAGTAAGCAAGAACAAGACAGAGGGCATCTGAAAGAGAGTAAGAATATAACCAATGGTACCATCTAACTTCAGCAGTCTTTGGGGTCGCAAATTGACTGACTTGAGCTGTTCGTTGATAAGACTGTCACCATATGTGACATCTATGACAGGACTCGTTATGTTATCGCTGGCTCATTGGAGGAAACCTCCCAGGGTGTCAGTCCTGATTGGCTGTCAGCATTGCTGAGGCCGAGCTGTCATAGGGAGCCATTGTGTGACGGCAGTGATGGATTGCTGTGTTGTAGCGAAACAGTGTGGCAGTCATTACATGTTAATGTTGGGGGTTATCAGGGCAAATACCTTAACCAACCTAGGTTTCATTGCTTGTCAGTGCTGCTGAGTAACATGTACACAGCTGGGTTAAGCACCGAAGAAATGAACTGCTCCATTTGCATTGGAGCAGAATTGCGAGAGGTTGTCGATTAAGTTAATTACTCAATTAAACAAGGCATTAGAATCGCTTTTCCACACAATCGTGTGTGTAATATGCAGAGTGTCGGACCCAGGTGAGACTTTTGTATGAATGTGTGTTTACGTGAGTCTGCACATGCACATCATCTGCATTATATTGTAGTGAGAGAAGTGATTTCTTTAATTGAATAAGGAAATAAATAAATAAAACAGAGTGCTAACACTTCTCACATTGCCTATATCAATTAGTCGAAACCAAGCATCCAGATAACAGTAGAAACTATTAGCTATTTTACATTCCCAGTGGAAGCCAGGTGGATTACGTGCTGCTACTACTCAAACAGAAAACAACACCTTATACATCAACACACGTGCTCTCATGAGAGGCAAAGCAATGATTGAATCAAGGCTTGCATATTGACACCAAGCTTTCACATGTAAGCTCCAGAGCGCTGATATGTATTCCCACATGAGGAGGATCCCTATAAGCACTCCTAATCCTCCGGTTCAGAAACGACAGGCTCTGTTGCAGATCACTTTTTTCTTTCATAAATACAAATGTGAAAAGCAGACAGAGAACAAACTGAAGCTAAAACCCTCGCTGAGTCAAACAGGGAATTGTCATATTTGTGATTTAATAGCATGACTCACATGGTTTAGATATGTTTCAAGCGTAGACAATGCACATGCACACACACACACACACACACACACACACACACACACACACACACACACACACACACACACAGAGACAGAGAGAGAGCACTGCATCAACACAGTCAAGGTCATAGATGTACATATAGTCTACCTTTCCTGTACTGGAAATCACTTTGTATTTGTGTTTAATAAAGGTATGTGTCCACAATCCTGACACCTGATTTTCCAAGCTCCTCACAAAATCTCTGCATAATTCAACTGTTCATATTCAGAGCGGTTTGATGTGAAATGATGCACGAAACTACAATGATCAAGTATAACATTATGACCTTGTTTCTACATTCAAGGTCCACTTTTTCAGCTCCTCTTTCCATACAGGAGCACTTTGTGGTTCTGTATCTGCTTAATTACAGAGTATAGTCCATCAGTTTCTCTACATACTTTGGTGGCCTCACTTTGTTAATCAATGGCCAGGACCCCACAGGACCACCAGAGACCAGGTATTGTGTGGGTGGTGGCTAATACTCTGCACTGCAGTGACACTGACATGATGGTGGTGTATTAGTGTATGTTGTGCTGGTATGAGTCTTACTGGATAGTGCTGCTGTCCTACTGGTGTCCTCTGTAAGTGTGGTGCACAGTAAGCTAGGTGTGAATTGAAGGTCAGCCGGGTTAGCTTTTAGCCTAGCACCCCCTCGCTTCACCAGGTTATCTGGCTTCCCTGGAGTCCCCTGGTATCCTCTAGTATGCCTAGAATCAGCCCTTATGTGTGTGTGTGTGTGTGTGTGTGTGTGTGTGTGTGTGTGTGTGTGTGTGTGTGTGTGTGTGTGTGTGTGTGTTTGGGGGTGGCAATTGGAATTTTTTGGTAATACTGGATTTGCTTTTTACTGTGCAGATGACAATGTTTTAAGGTCACTTTGTACTGAGCTCTGATTGTTCGATGATGCAGAATTCTAGGACAGCTTTAATAAATACTACATACAATGTAACAAAAGGCAATAAACTAGACTTAGAAACTCAATATGTTCTCACGATTCCTACTCTCACGAGTGACTGTATTTGTGTATGTTGACTTACTGTTTTTTTGTCAAAAAGAGTATGATTGTCAAGCAGCATTCCCCGTTCCAGTCTGGCAAATCTCCTCAGGTCCCTCTCAAACTGCTGCAGAGACAAAAAGAACACACAAGACCCTCCAGCAAGTTTTTTGACACAAGTTGCAACCCTTAACACACAAACGACAAGAGCAATTACCGATTGTTCGCAAAGTGGCTGCATGGCTAATCACGAGATTGGTTTCGCACAAGTGAAATGACTTCAGAGTAGCAGCACAAAACAACAGCCATTACCAGCTTCAAACTACGTCACCAAGCTGTCAATCACCCTGCTCTTTCTCAAAGTCAATGTTTATCAAACCTAAACAAATGGTATACAGTTATTTAAGTAGCAGTGCTTCAGTCAGGGGTGGTCCTAATCGGGATTGGCTATCTAAATGCAGCTCTCTGCTGATATGTTGCATTAAGTGCACCGTTTGACATTAATCTCTTTAGAAAGCCTTATCATGGCCAGCAGACTTATTTAAATTGCATTCTATTAATCTCTTCGAAACTCTAATGCTTTTTGCATTATGTTAATCTCCTGAAGGTCATGGCCATTTTAGCTTTGTTTATCAACAAAAAGTTTTAAGTGGAAGCTATGGGACATTGCAGAACAAATGAACAAAGGAATGAATGGAGGGAAGAATGGTCTTACAAATTAACAGATGAAAAACAAAAAAACAGGGCAAAGGATAATATTAATAAAACACTCCAATTTTTCTTTCGCAGTCCTGCAAAAAGCAACACTGACAACTTTAAGGGACATATCAAATTCTTTATTCAAACCTTGTCAGACTTCTCTTTCTCACTGTGTAATTCAGTGAAAGCTCCACAGGCACCACCAGACTTTGTGGGCCACTTCTCTAGGGACGGGTCAGAGAATGAGCTTGTAATTACAGCTGATGGGAAAGGCCGCCCAGCAGGCCACATGGGGACACAGGGCATGAGTGCCACGCTTCCAGGACTGACCCAAATCAACCTATACCTGTCTGTCACTACTGCCCTTAATCTGACAGTGCTAATCTTCAAAGTTCCTGCTCAACAAAAACCCACACCTTGCCCAGCCATTATTCCATACCGTGGAACCAGTCCAGCCCAGCAGGCAGAAGGCATAGCGGTCAGCCGGAGGGGCCACCAGGTCTACGCGCACAGCCTTCCAGTCTCTCCTGCAGCTGACGTCTACCTGCTGACCCTCCACCAGCTCCGTCCGCAGCTTCAGAATGAGGAAGCACTTCTGGAAGTGGTCCATAGCCTCAAACCGACGACTTGGCTGCTTGCTCAAGTCAAAGGTCGACTCCTGGAAATCTGAGTACAGAAGAATGCCCTGGGAAAACAGATTGGATTATGGAGTTACTGGAAGTACTAATTATTATTAATGTTAGTGTGAAATTATTTCAACTGGATTGGTACATATTTGCATCACAGTATGGATGATAGTATGGACCAAAGCATTGCAGTGTGGATGATAGTTAAGTTCAGTACATGCAGTTGTATGAAGTGAGCTGCAGACAATAAGCTATAGATGAATCAGTGTGTGACAGTGAGGGAAGATTGAGGAGTCCAATGCACAAAAATGCATAAGCACAGAAGCAAGTATAAGGCATGCATAGAAAGAACTGCTCGTGTACACTTGGTTTCTTTCTTTATTCTTAATTCACTCACTCTTCTGCTTGCAGTAAAATACCTGGAAATAAACAAGCTTTTTACCGACATCTTCTATCATTTTGTATCAAAAGCATGACATCATGGTGAATCAAATGGACTCAGGATGACATGTCAACTTTGTTGGACAGCTGTTGCTAATGTGTACAGAAGTGCTATAATGTTACATACTACCCCCGGAGGGCTATACGACACTAGGTGGAACAAAAAGTTAGTTACTGCATGACAATCTGTTTGATCTAAAGGTAAATAAACCTGCAGGTTTAGCCTTACACCTGAGTGGTATCCAACAATGAGGTCCAAACCGTGGCGTAAATCAAACCATGACTTTGTGTATTCTTACTCCCCCAATAAATCACAGTTTACTGGTGAGATACATATTAGTAGAAATGGTTTGACAACTATCTAACTAACTATCTAAAAACAAGATATAGATAAGAAATGAAATACACATGTACAGCAATACAAAGAAAATTAAAGAAAAGAAATGGGAACATTAATGTGCAACTGCACAAAAAAGAGGATAAGGTACAGATATTGAATACAAAGTGCAGATGTGCAAAAGTGTATGTGCATCCTGTTATGCAATAAGCAGGACAATGAGGTGTAGCTAATAATAAAGTAATATTACAGTAATAAAACAACTTTTTATGGATTTCTAATGTTCTTTACAATGTCAATCAGCGATAAAACTAATACCATTGACAGAATATTGATTCTTTCATTACAATAACACTTGATATTTCTGTGGGTGGGTGGGTAGGTAGGTAGGTAGGTAGGTAGGTAGGTAGGTAGGTAGGTAGGTAGGTAGGTAGGTAGGTAGGTAGATAGATAGATAGATAGATAGATAGATAGATAGATAGATAGATAGAGATTCCTCAAGGAAATTAAGGCAGCAAGTGAAGGGTCATATCTTGAAGCTGAAAATGAACAAGAATAAGAATCTGAGCCAGTTTGACAAGGGCCAAAATGTGATGTCTAGAGGACAATCAGACCATCTACAAAATATTAGGCAGGTCTTTTTTCTGGTATGCAGTGTTGAGTACCTAGCAAAATTGGTCCAAATGATACAGTGGGATCAGCAACGGGGTCATGGGCACCTAAGGATCATTGATGTGATCCATGGAGGCCCAACCTCACAGCTTATATGACTTAAAGGATCTGCTGCCAACATACTAGTGCAAGAAACCACATGAGACCTTCAGAGGTTTTATGGAGTCCATGCTTCGAATGGTCAGACCTGTTGTGGTAGCATAAGAGAGACCTACTCAACAGGTAAATGGTATTAAATGTTATGGCTGATTTGGTGTATATTTGATTTTCTGCATTTAATCTTAGGTTATTGGACATTCATGTCATAATGATGTAATGTCTTAATTTCACTGTCTGGTGACCACAATGAGGCTCATATGCTGAAATAAATAACAGCAACAAAGAGCTGTGATTTGGTAAGTGAATTGGATGACTGCTAATGGAAGGTTTCTTGAAGTCATGTTGAGGCGGATCCTGCAGTTATGGCATAAAAAATGAATATAGACACTCTTTCCAGCCAGGCCCAATTTTGCTGAAGATCAGAGACAGCTAGAGGGCACATTTTCTCGATACACAAGCCTGGCTAAATTGTAACCCTTAATGCGGCAGCAGCAGCAGGATGCCATTCTCAATCTGTGCTAAATGGTTCCACTCCATAGGAAATGAAATCAATTCCAGACTTTACCACAGAGCTGATGCAGGCAAGCAGGAAACAGCACAGGTAAGGATTGAGGAAGAAGGAGAGTCAGAGTTGGGTGGGGTGGGGAAAGCAAAGAGATGGGGAGAAAGAAAGAGAGAAGAGGAGCAGGCTAAACTGGAAAAAAGAAATTAAAGAGAGTGGGCAGCAGAAAATTAGGCAAGAAAATCAGGGGCACTCAAAAGAGAAAAAAATAAAGAAAGGCTGAGGGTTAAGAAAGAAACGCAGAGAGGTGAAAGGAGAATGAGAGAGAGCAAGAAAGTGAGAGGGGAAAATAGAGATGGTTTAGGTTGGCTGAGGATGGAGGCTGTAAATTGATTTCCTCTGGGCCTGGGCCCACTCTGATTATTCAGCTCCTGATGGGGGCAGCACTAAGGCGATTAACATTACAAATTGTCGGTTTAATTCCAGCATCCGCAATAATTGTTGAGTTACTATATCCCTCTTGCAGCCCATAAATCTGTGGTACTCTTACTAAAGAGCAATAATTGCCAGAGGAGCTACAGCACTCTCTTCCTCTTATTCTTCTCTCTTCCACACCCACACGGTCTCTTTGTCTTTCTGTTGGTCAGAAATGACAGGCAGTGTAATTGTGGTGTGCCATGCCCGAAACAGCCCATCAGTCTTTCTTTATCAAGCAGCCTTTTCCAACAAGCAGTGTAATATGAAGACACCACCACACACAAGCCAATAAAGCAGAGGGTAACTGAATCACCAAGTCCTGACCAAGAATTTAGTCAGCCTTTTGGAAGTGATACATTTAAGTTCTGCTAATGTTAGCCAGATCCATTTAGATTCATTACGTTTCAAAATAGGACTAACAACAGGTTACTCTCAGAAATTGACCAGCCAGAGTCTTTTTGAGCTGAAAATGCAAGAATTTTCATTGACAAGGACATTTATAATAAGTTGTTTAAAATACTTAACAGTGGTCCATATAACAAACTAAAATGACATTTATTATTTTTGTTATTTGTCTATCAGTATTATGCTTTCTTAAATCTTTAATTATGAAATTTATACAATGTGTGAGCAACGAAAGCGAGTGAACAGCCCCTCCCTTCTCCTTTTCCTCTATAACCCAGTATCTGGGTCAGTAACATCATTACCCCGCCTTCTTTCAATGATCAGATGAAGGCATTTAAACATTTAATTCAGTTGGAAACAAGTGAATTTTAGCTGTCTTCTGAGACGGATTACTCTATTATTACACTGATAATTCATCACACAATGATGAAAACACCATAGATAGATAGGATAAGTCTTTCAGTTTACGATATGTCTATATGATATGTTTATAGGTTACTTCATACATAGAGTTATGAAGCCTAGAAAATGGCATGTAACTGCCTGCAAAGTGCAGATCTTGGGTTCTCAGAGTTAATGAATACAGTCATTATCTACAGAAACTACATGGATTTAGATAAACAGACTTTTACTGATTGATTTATTTGTCAGTTTTGTTAACTGAGATGTATGACTTTTCAATTATCACAATCCTTAAACTCAAATTAACAAAAGAAACTGGAATAATATAAATGTATATAAAAATGACAAATATGTTAAGTATTTGGTTTTATTAGTTTCTGAGGATATTTCATGGAATATTCATAGAATATTGTTTTGTGCAACTGTATACAGCTAGATAGACTTTTATTATCCCACTGAGGGAAATTTGCATCGTTAAACATCTGTAAAAAACATCTACAAAAAAATACTGTCACACATTTATATATAGAAAATAAACTACAACAATGAAAAACAGCCCATTTATAATAAGCTGGCAAAAATATTTCAATGTTTGGGAAATATATAACACATACAAATAATTCTATATATTGTTCTATAAGTAATTTAAATTGTATATATTGCCAAATACCAGACTTCATAAGTCATGTCAATTATAAAAATATTTTGTTAGAGCTGTGACATATGACACTGAAACAACAAGGTACATGCATTTACACTGATGTATTATCTCACTGTGTGTGTGCAAGCAATCATAATATTGGTAAAAAAATAAAAAATAAAATAAATAAATAAATAAATAAAAACATATTCTGGCTCGACTAGCGCCCTGTCTAGGGTTGTTTCCCGCCCTTGCGCTCAGAGTTGCCGGCTGGGCACTGGCTCACCCGTGACCCTATTCAGGAATAAGCGGGTTCAGAAAATGGATGGATGGATGGATGAATATTCTGGCTCTCATTGTAACATATAGAGAAATCTATCATGGATCCAGTCTTTAAATGCACTATATAAGACTTCAAATCTTTACAGCAGTACAATCACATGTTGAAGCTGTTTTAATTTCTAATTTTAAAAGCAGACCTAGGCTACAGCACCCAGTATTGGGAGCATTTACCTCAAGAAATGCAGACAAGCTGAATTCTACAGATTGTTTTTTGATTGGTACCTTAATAAAGTAGGAAAACATCAGAAAACTTTAAGGGAAATTAAGTTTGTCATTCTTGTAAAAGAGTCTACCTTTGCTTAGACACATAGGAAGGCTATGAACTAAGGTCTTCATTTTTTCTCCCTATAAACAGGCAGGACCTCAATATTGGCCAGTGTTATCTGCCAATCGACAATAAAACTGGCCAAGACTGAAGATATAACATACAATAAAAGTGAGGGTGAAATTCTCCATTAATTCCTGCCCTCCTGTCCCCTCTGTCTGTCACACACAGCTAGACACACTGTTCTAATTAGTCTCAGTGAGTGGTGGAACATCAGCAGACGTAAAGAGGAACTTCCTTGGCCTTGCTGCTGTGATGTGAGGAGCTGATTTGGTGTGTAATTACGTGGAGCATTTCACTCCCCATCAGTATGCAGCCATATCCATGAATCAAGCAGTAACCATGGTCACCTACAGCTGGCCTCAGCTTCCACACACAGCTGCCTCTAACCCCACATGTGAGTAATGAAACCAATCCATCAGTTGGGGGAAGAGTTACTGTACAAGCTGCTTAGTTTCTCCAAGTCCCTGCTTTCCTGGATTCTACTGTGATAGGTGGATTTGTTTGCACTCTTAAGCAAGTAACATGGCATCCAAGTGGCTTCAGGGCAGTTTACCATGTAGTGCATAATGTAAAGTACCATGTTAACTGCATTAGTAATGTTCAAAGCCCAAAAGATTTCGTTCAGAACCTTCTATAATCATTCGCCATCGTATTAAGTGTATACAATCTATATGGATTCATTCTAAATGAGATGTTCACAGGTGGTCTAGCTCACCATTTGACAATACAACTTTAAAATGTCATTATAAAGATAAAGAGCCTGTCTGAGCTTTAAGCCAGCCTACTGCTGTGGGGAATAAAGCCAACTAAGCCACGGCCTGCTTGGCAGGTGCTGTAGGAATCCATCCGTATTTAAACCAAACACACAGAAAACATATAAAAAAACAGTCAGCGAGAGCTCCGGCTTCTGTAAATGCCATCAAAAAAGGTCAGTTTGATTTTTTTTTTTCATTTCTCGAATTTGTATGACTCTCCCTCTTTTAAGTGGGACAAAAACAGCTGCCACATCCTGCCCATCAGGCCCAGAGGACAGCAGCCTGCCTGATCCAATGTCACAATGGCTGCGAGGCGAAGCGGGGGACTTCAAACCTTCTTCGTCTTCACAGTGAGATTAGACTGTGTTAGCACAACACGTTTGAACTGCTCTTGCCTTTGATTTTAGGGGCTGTGAAGGGAACTGTTAAGTTTGATCGGTGAAATTACCAAGCAGACAAGGATTAGAGAGTTTAAATAGTGATGTGGGTGAGAGAGAGAGAGATATTTTTTGACTTTCAAAAATAGTAAAAGTCGAACAGGGCATAGTTAATATGCACACTGCCTGAAGTATTCCACATTCCACATTCCAACTGTACTTCCTGCCATACCCAGCAGTGCCAGTAATTACATACACATTTGCCGATTACATGTTAAAAGCCCCTGGGGTATATCTACATGCTCTTCTGACCCCAGACTGATTAGGTTCCATGATCGTGCAGTTAACCATTTTATGATGCACGGGGAACGTGGTTCTCCATACACTGTTACAAATTGATTTGGGAGTTCATGAGGTAATAAGCAAGTTAACTGTTTTATTAAACTCAAAATTAGTACTTAAAATAATAATAGGTATTAAAAATGTATGTGAGATGAGTAACTTTACTCCAGTTACCTCACTTTTAGATTACAGTGTAAACTCAAATCAATGTTTCTGATTACATTCTAAGCAAAAACTGATATATAGCACTAAACACTGGTTTTCTGATCTACAATTGAAATTCTTGAAATTCTTTTTGTGTTATATACTATAGAACCATTTGTAACATTCTAGAAATAGATGCATATGTAGAGCAAATTAAACAGGTAAACAAACAACTATTCAGACATTCCAACTGTTCTTTGAGTAGTTGTGGTCTTATATAAAAAAAAATAGTTGCAGCCAGAAGGAATCAACTGATAGGGATGAAAATTGTGACCTAAGCAAGTATAGTTCTAATCACTGTACCAGACTAAGATCGTAGGGGTCCAGGAAGTGGGATGGTCTCATTGATGTATTGTGTACCATACTGGTCATGTGGATACTATAGCACGCTGTTGCCAGCAGTGAATAGAAGAGGCCAGGCACAAGAAGGATATGGAAGACCTACATGAACCATGGAGAGGGAGAACAGATAGATGTTCTCCATGAGTCATCCTGTTAGTGCCAGCAGCTTTGGCAGATGGCGCAATATATGCACACCCTGTTCCGATGACTGCCCTTAAATCTCCGTTCACCAAACACTTTCTCCAAAGAATGCAACTGTGTCAGTCTTCAATGACTAGTTGTGCTTTTGTATTGGTGGAGTTAACCAACAAATATGTGCATGTGTGCTATATTCTACTAAAGAACCCTTAAAGAGCCTTCTTTTTTGAAGTGAATATAAAAGCAATTTGTTTCCAAATAGTGCCGCAAAGTAGAGCCGCTACTCCTCCACGTCAAGAGGAGCCAGCTGAGGTGGTTCAGGCATCTGTATTATGGGACAGTAAGGGGGCGGATCCAGCTTCTTTCTTTTCTTTTATCTTTTCTTTCCTTTGTCTTTTGTGGTGTTGTTGGTGTTGTTGTTGTTGTTGTTGTTGTTGTTGTCCTAGTAGCCACCCCTCTACAAAGGTGTGACTAATAGAAGGGTTGGCTGGTTGTATGTACACTGCCACACAGGTGAGTCTCATCACTACTAATTAATGATGGGGTTCTGGGACTTGGAGTTTCTTCTGGTACTGACAGGACCTCACTGCTGCTGCCCTCTGTTGGTGGCAGCTGGCATGGCCTGCCCCCTCACAATCTGGTTTGAAAACCTCCTGGACATCTCCCTCATGAGTTGTTCTGGGCATGTCTGACTGGCAGCATGCCCTGGGGAAGACCCAGGACATGCTGGAAAGATTATATATCTGAGGTGGCCTGTGAACGCCTTGGAATCCAACCTGAAGAGCTGGAAAAGGTGGCCGGGGAGAAGCAAGTCTGGGCCTCTTTGCATAGTCCACAATCCACAAGACCCCACAAAGGTTGGAAGAGGATGGATGTAGCCCGCAAATGTAGCGTTCTCCTCATTTTATTTTGACATTCACATTCAAATACACATATACAGTATGTACTACTCACACAATGTACAGGTTATACTGCACCCTGACCTTCAATGGCAGTTTAAGAAAGGTCAACTAAGCCATACTGGTAGACAGAACAGGACAATTCAACAAATTGACCACAACAAGCTCACTAATCATCCTGACAAATTGAGACAGTGAACAGGGCTGAGGCAAGTAGAAAGCAGGTTCATCATGTCATCAGATTCTAGGCCAGAATTTGCTCTCATCTGTCTCTGTATGAGCGACTGGCTGCCCTTTTTGTCTGCCCCACACTTATGCTTTTATATCCAGCTGTAGGTCAAAAAAAATAATGAAAGATGATGAAGCCCATTTTCACAAGGACATTTTTTTCTTTTTTTTTCAGAGGATGTATTTTTACCTCCCCGTAGGCTGAATGAAAGAAGTGCGGGCGTGTGATATTGAGCCTCAGCGACGCCATGCGCGCCCCTGGGGCCCAGCTCAGCCATGACAAGGTTACACGCCTTACTGCGACCTCCGCTACCTTCACTTAATCAGTGGCCTTCCCACACTGGCCTGCCCCAGGGAGGCCTGTGGAGGCTGGCCCTCACCCACCAGCCTGCAGGGACCATCAGCTCCACAGCAGGGCAGCGCTGCAGGCAGAGAGAGTTAACGGGCTAACACAGGGGCTAATTACCCGTAGGGACTGAAGGCACAGGGTGAAAGAAAGAGAGAGAGAGAGAGAGAGAGAGAGAGAGAGAGAGAGAGAGGGAAAAAGTGTGTGAGGGTGAAAATGAAAGATTAAGGGAGAGTGAGGAAAGAGGGTGAGTAAAAAAAGTAGGAGAGAAAAAAGTGTGTGTGTGTGTGTGTGTGTGAGAGAGAGAGAGAGAGAGAGAGAGAGAGAGAGAGAGAGAGAGAGAGTAAGAATGGAGAGAGAAGCTGGTGGGCACTGGGTTATTTTTAAACTGGGAGATGACAGAGAGCGGGCCAGCAGGCAACAGCATCAGCAGCACAGCTTCTGCCACTGAGTGAGCTTTATCAAACACCTCCCACTCATTATCCCCCCTACTACACACTCCTCACACCAGCCAGGTGCTGACAGGTCTCTGTCTGTCGCTCTCTATTTCCATTTCTTTCCCCCTCTCTCTCCTTCTCTCTCTTCCTACTTCCCCACTTTCCTCTCTCCTGCTTTCTCCCCAACTACTGCTCCATCTTTCTCTCTCTTTTTTTTGCAACCGCTCACATTTACTGTCTCTTTCACAGCCTCTCACTCAGTTTCTCTCCCTTGTCTTCCATCCCTCAGCTATTTAGAGCTAATTGTGCCTAAGCACACTGCCTCCCCTCCCCCCTCCCCCCAAAGACAAAGACCCTGAAACATTTTAGCTCTCTCGCTCCTTCCCATCCTCTCCTCTCTTTACTCTCCTCGCTGTCATATTCCAAAAAAAGACCCTAATAAGAGCCTGGTGGGCCTCAAGATTTTAATAATAAACCTGGTGATGGAAAGGCTCTTGACGTGTGCTGAGGAGAAGAATGTGAGCACTGTGGTGCTGAACTACGTGGCCACAAAAATTGTATAAACTCATTCTTATTAGTGAAGTCATCTGCATTAAGGTGCACCTGCTGACACAGGTGCAGAGTGTGATTCTTTTCCAAAAGAAAAGCATTGGCAAAAGAATTGTGCACTCTCTTGCCAATGCTTTTCTATGGAGATTAATCAACACTTGCCAGTGGGCTCCTACAGAGCTGCACATGAGCCTAGAGTCATGCAAAAAATAGATCTCAGACACATGTAGGTCAGAACCTAGGAGCAAAAATACCAGTTCGTATTGCTGTTTTGATGCATATAAAACAATGCTAAACCCCAGCATTTTAACATAAGTTTAGAGAAGCAGGCTTGGGACCATAAGGTTGACTGAATTGATCTTGAGCAATGCACTTAAACCCATTTGCTTTCCTTCAAAGCTGACTGTTTAATGCCACTTGTGTTCACAGTGTTCAGTGACACTGAAATGGTGATGGTGCGTTAGTGTGGTTTAAACACAGCACTGCTGCTGGAGTGTTTAGACCACTCAGTGCCACTGCTGGACTGAGAAAATAGCCCACCAACAAGAAAGATCCAGCCAACAGTGTCCTGTGGACAGCATTCTGTGAGCACTGATGAAGGACTAGAAGATGTCCAACACAAACTGTTCAGAAACACGGGCATCTGGCTCTGACATGAAATTTTTGCAAAAAATGTGATCATTTACCGCAAGGTAATCAAAAGAGAATCAGAAATGCTGGACATGCAATATTAATGTTTTTGGCTTTGCAATGCTTCTGAGGCAGTTTCACATTTATATGTAGCCTATTATTTTTAGATTGATGGTGCAAGAATTGTAAAAAAACATTCTGCCATTTCAGTTTGGCACAGTGGTTAGAGGAGAACGATGTGCTGTAAGAACTGTGGGCTCCAGAGAGAAGCCGAGCATTTTCTTGTGGTGTTGGAGAGACCAAGAGATCCTTCAAGTTGAGGTGTCTTTGGGGTGTGAAGTATAGATTTGTTCTTTTCCTTTTCTCATTCCCTGTGGTGGGAATCTGACCCCTGGGTCCACCTCAGTCCTTAACACATTTGTTTGAAGTCTTGACCCATTTTTTAAAAGGAATTGATCTTCTTCTGTTCAGAGTGTGTGCTCAAGTACAGTAGAGGCAGCCTGACATCCAGTTATTTCTGTTATTGCTAAAGCCAAGGAGCACATACAGTGTAGCGCTCTCACACACACACACACACACACACATACACATACACGAAAATGAGTAAATAAATAAATAATAATTAAAACAGAACAGATGGGCTATCTTACCCATTACTCAAAGAGTCACGTTACACTTGGAACACTGTTCTCTCGGTGTAGTGCGCTTTCATTCACACATTAACACTGCAATAATTGGCCAAACAGGCGAGAAGTAGAAAATACACATGGGGTGCCTGACATATGCGTAACTCATTCTCTTACTACTGACACAACTCTGATTCTATTACTTACTTATAGACAGAGGTGACATTAGAGATCACTCTGCAGAAGGATCTGGAAAGGTTTTCATTGTTTTCTTTTAAATAAAGAAAACAAAAAAAATATATTTTATTGTTAGTACAGATAGATATTGGTAAAGAGATTTTGTCCAGTGAAATGTTGTCAGATCTCTTTATTTGTGTTCTCTTACCTCAAGAAAAGACCCTGTGCTCCTATCTAAAAGGAGAACTCCACATGCTTTTCATACGTTCGGTGGTTTACTGCAGTCTGCGCAAGGCAGGTGTGGCCATCAGTCCTGTATGATCTGTGTAATAACTGTTGGGCAGGACTGACTTTGTAACAGCTGCAGTCATAGCAGGCAAACATCCAACAGGTTATGTATTGAAGCAGATAGTTAATATTGTTCACTGGGTGACGCAGACTCAAGTAATCACTGACTGTTTTTGCAAGAGGGCACACTGCAGGTGTAAAAACTGACCCCTAATTTCTAGAATAACATTCATCTTAATTCAGTAATAAACCACATTTTTATAATGTTCAAATATTGATAAAGGCACAACAAACATGACACAAATAAATGAGATGAAAATGTGAAATATGAATGTTCCATTTTTTTTTGCTTCAAACTATTCACATCAATCGTAATGTGATTTTTCTCGGGCTGTGGAGAAAACACAAGCAGGCAGAATGTGTTCAGGAGGACAGAATCAACTGTGAAATGAAGTTCTATTTTACATTACCATGGAGCTCTGTCTGTAAAATCAGCTACGTTGATCTCCACATTGAAAATTAAAGCTTATTAAAGTTCTACCAGGAGACTCAAATGCCATGTCTTCCTTCCTCCTTTAACCAATCACTTGCCTCCACCTGTCTTTAAAAAGCCTTTACTCACTCACACACCCCGTTGCTGCTTTTACAGATGCTGTACCACCTTCCTCTTTCCACCCCCATGCCATTCAATCCCCTATCCAAGGGATTGACTGTGCCCCTGCCTTCCATACCTAGCTTGATCTGAGAGGTTCTCCTTTCACCACTTACCTGCACAGTTTATTGTTTCAAAGAAGAGACTATTGTCACTGTCTCATGCTTAAAGGGTGACTGTGTAAAAAAGAGAAACATAATGTATGTTTTTACTGAATGTAAAGAACTTTAGATCAGGCAGATCATGCACTGCTTTGCGTGGGGGTGCTGCAATTTTACAAAGTGCACTACATAGGGGAGAGATGGTGCTTCACAAAGTACTGTGTGCTGATCTGATTTTTGAGAGAGATTAAGAGACAGGTCTTGCTGCATTATTGCACCACTATGTAACATCGACCACCTGTACAGAAAGGGACAGAGCAGGATGTACTTTCTGAGGAGGCTACGGTCCTTCAACATCTGCAGGAAACTCCTGTGGATGTTTTATCAGTCCGCGGTCGCCTGTGTCCTGTTCTACACTGTGGTGTGCTGGGGGGCAGCATATCCAAGAAGGACACACACAGGCTGGACACAGGCGGGCTGGCTCTGTGGTTGGCACAAAGCTGAAGAAACTTTATGGACAATGCTAGTCACCCTCTACAGACTGTCATCAGTCATCAGAGGAGCCTGTTCAGTGAAAGACTGCTCCTACCCAAGTGCAGGACCAATAGACTTAAAAACTCTTTAGTCCCGCACGCCATCAGACTGTACAACTCCTCTCTGGGGGGGAGGAATGGTAACAGCAGTGGTATATTCTTTATATTTATATAGTGTTTTTTCTTATATAGTATAATTATTATCATATCCTTCTACTCTTTTCTGTACTGTACTGATGCTGCTGCTGGAACCTTAATTTCCCAGAGGGAACCCTCCCAAGGGATCAATAAATTTCTATTCTATTCTATTCTATTCTATTCTATTCTATTCTATTCTATGCACCAGACATCTGATATGAGAAAGGTGAGTTTACACAACACTTAAAATGGTTCTTTGGTCAATAGTGGAACCCTTTTAGGTGTAGTAAAATGTTTTAAAATAATTAAATAAAATACAAACCCATACTGATCCTGAGGAAAAACTATACATAAGTAAACCATTGTCTTTATTAAAGAAACCATAAACCCTTATTCTGTAGCTCTGTTCCTTTTATGGACATTTTTAACCTATATTAAGTATTTCAATTTTTTTTTTTTTGCACATTTACTCTTTATTAACCCTATTCCTTCCCTTTTACTGAGACTTCTTTCTGTTTAGTCACATAGTATTTTAGGTATTAATTCTTTTGGACTCAAAATGTAGAACAAAGGTGCTGGTGGTGCAGCTCACTACACATAATCAAACAAGCTCCAGGAGCTCCAGAAATCTGCTCCACATTCTGTTTCTGCTATTCCTATTCCTGAAGAACTCAGGAGGATGCAGAGTTGGAGTCTAAATCAAAGCAAAGAGAAGATGCTATAAACCCTTCATTCCCTCAATAATCATGGGGAACGTCAGGTCTCTTGGCAACAGTGAGGTGAACTCACTGATCAGGTTCCAGAGGGAGTATTGTGAAGCCAGTCTGCTGTGCTTTTCAGAAACATGGCTTCATGTGGATATTCTGGACTCAGACGTCTCGATTTCTGGCTTTTGGATTGTGAGGGATGACTGAGATGGCAAACACACTGGTAAACGGAGAGGCGGAGGGATCATACTGTTTGTTAGTGTGAAGGAGCATCACTGGTGCCCAGATGTTGAACTCTTAGCTGTGAGTTTACATCTGTATTACTTGCCGAGTGAGTTAATGGTCATCATTATTGCCAATGTTTACACCTTAGCAGATGCGGAGGTGGTGTGTGACATCATACCCTCTGCAATGGTTAGACTACAGACTTAGCATCCAAACTCTTTCATCACCATTTCAAGTGATTTTAACCATGTCTCACTCTCCTCCACACTACCAAAATTCCACCAGTATGTTCACTGTGCAACCAGAGAAAACAAAGTACTCAACCATCTGTATGTAAATGTGAAGGATGCATACAGTTCATCTGCACTCCTACTGTTGGGAAGATCGGATCATAATCTGGTCCTATTTACTCTACATATCACCCAGTGGTCTTAAGGCAACCAGTGACAATGGTCAGAAGAGGCAGAGGAGGCTCTGCAGGTCTACTTTTTAGACCACAGACTGGGAGGTATTGTGTGAATCAGCTGGTGAGGACATAAACAAGATGATAGACTGCATCACTAACTACATCAACTTCTGTGCGGACAATATTGTTCCAGTCAAGTGGGTGTGTTGTTTTCCCAACAACAAAGCTTGGATGGCCAAGGACCTGAAGGAGCAGATAAAAATGCAAAGGAGGTCTGGGCTGGCATGAGGAAAATTACTGGCATCAGGGACAAACCACAAATTATGGGGGACAGTTTGGACACTGCCAAGGAGCTGAATGTGTTTTTTAACAGGACCAGCATGTCACCCCCCATCTGCACTAGCTGTAGCCTTACTCCCTCACCAACTATGCTGTCTCTGCACTCCTATTCTTACCCACTTCCCCCACACGCCATTATTATTAGCCAAAGACCCTCATCCCCCTCTCGAGGTGACAGCCAACCAGGTGAAGAGACAGCTTGAGAAGCTTAATATGGGCATGGTGGCCAGACCAGATGGGTGAGTGGAATTCTTCAATGTCTCTTCAACCTGTGTCTGAAGCAAGAGCAAGTGCCTTTACTGTGGAAAACATCATGTCTGGTTCCTGTACAAAAGAAGTCATCTGTCTCTTCTTTTAGTGACTTCAGACCAGTGGCCCATTACATGAAGGACCTGGAAAGGTTGGTGCTGCTACATCTCAGACCTCAGGTCAGCCCTTTTCTGGACCCCCTGCAGTTTGCTTATCAACAGCAGGTTGGTGTGGATGATGCAGTAACCTTTCCACTGCAGAAGGCACAGTCTGCCACTTTCTGTAGTGGTCGGGTGCATCAGGGGTGGACAGGAAGGCGAATACAAAGACCTTGTGGGCAGTGTTGTGGAGTGGTGTGCAATAAAACACCTGCTCCTTAATGTGACCAAGAACAAAAAGATGGTGGTGGACTTCAGAAGGAAGACAACCAGTACCAAACCTGTTACCATCATGGACAGAATGTTGAGCTCATTGACACAAATATCTGGGTGTCCTGCTTGTGCAATTACATATTACACACTTAATACTCATAATGGCACATTATTAGTTCTATAAATCAGTAGCTTTATATCTATCTAGCTTCCATTTTAAGGGTACAGATTACCCATACTCTTACATTGTGCATTGAACCAGTGTTCAGCTCTCTTCCCAGTGAAATTGTACCAAACACACACTTCAGTTCAGGTTGATACCCCTGATGGTTGGCCTGGAGTAACTGGGAGGATAAAAGGTCAAAGCTTTAACAATACCTGACTCCTGAGTGCGTCAATCACCGCAGGTAGCAGTCCACCCTCTTTACCAGGCTCATCTACAGTCAGAATGAAATCTACGTCATGTCCAAACTCTTTCCCTCTGTGTAATTAAACATACAGAGAGAGAGAGAGAGAGAGAGAGAGGAGAGGGAGAGAGAGAGAGAGAGAGAGAGAGAGAGAGAGAGAGAGGGAGAGAGAGAGAGAGAGAGAGAGAGGAGAGAGAGAAAGAGAGAGAGAAGAGAGAGAGAGAGAGAGAGAGAGAGATTTACTACTAATGTCACCTCAGCATAAGTTCATTTTATGCTTCATGTACATCTCATCAGACCCTTTCATTAAACCCCATAAGACAGCATACTAGGTTTTATGTGACTGCAGTGTAAATATGGAGGTTCACCATATAAGTTTGAAAGAAACATAATATAATTCATTATGTGGGTATTTGCTATGTGTAATAGCCTTGGCTTTCCCCCCATAATTCAAACAAGCTCTCTGCAATGCATCATTAAGCCCCGCAGCTCTCTCTTCCTCTCCACGTTGTCTCAGCTGCCAGGGCTGTTGTTTCCTTTATGAGTGTCACTGTTTCAGGATTATGGTAATGGGGAAGTGTTACACTGGGCCCCTCTGGCTACACAGCAAAGAAAAGACACACACGGGGGAAAAAGTTAAGCAGTTACTTAAAAAAGCTTTCATAGAGATATGGAAACCAAAGCAGATGCACAGCTGAAGCAAAATGCTGTGGCAAACACCTAAAGGCTATAAAGAATCAAAGTTCTCTCATTCGCCTTACAGCACGAAACAGCATGCAAAAATGACTTCGTTGTGAAGAGCACATAAGTTATGGGCCCAAACTGCCTTGAAACTCAAGTTGTCATGGTAAATTGGGAAAGGGGGAGGAGGACTCAAAGGCAGAAAACACCAGAGCAAGCAGAAGATATGGATAAGGTGCATCTCTAAAATTCAAACCTTTTGCTGTCAAAGGTAGAATCACAGAAGTGCAGTGTAAACTAAGCTGGCTAGTCTGCTATCACACCATGCCTTTCATCATGCCATAAAGGAACTGCTATTTTCATCAAGAGCTTTCATGATTCTCAGCGACTTCAAAACATTCATTTAAGTTTTTTTTTTTTTTTTTTGTGGACTATGTTTCAGCAGTTCACCATTCCTTCCAGAGTATGTTGGACTTCAAAACAAGCAAAATGTGCATTTCTGCAGTGTGGCAGTTGGATTTTCTAGTGATGTAAAGATTTCTTCTTCAGTGATCCAGAAAAAATGGTTTTGGGCACCGAAGTGTAAAAGGACCAGACCATCTACAGCGGCCCCCTGGAGACCTGAGTGATGAGGTTCCTAACACACTTGCTTGTATTTGAGATAAAAACCACTGTGAACTCACTGCCATTTGTAGCTCGAAGCACAGCGAGTGCACTAAGCTGCTGAACATGAAAGAGCCATGAGAAAACAGAGGGAAACAAACATATGACAACACAGCAGTTTACTGTACATTTTTAGACATAGTATTTTGTGGCCATATATGTGAAGTTAGGTGAGTAGAATTAAACTCCAAAAGGCATAAGGACAGATATTTAGACTCTGAAGTGGTGGTGCATTGTAGCACCATTGTAGCAGCGCCTACACAAGTGTTGCACCATGTCAACGGAAAGAAGGAAAACGTTGTGTCCAACCAAAAAAGGTCAGTGTTAGAAGTTTTCAAAGTAACTTCTAAAAAGTTCAATTTCCACATGTGCATAAAGTCAAGCATCTAGATCTACAGTCAGACTGTACGATACTGTACTGCTACTGCTACTGTAATGTACTATAACAGGTTGACATCATTCCAAGTTAGTTTAAATTTCCTCCCTGTATGATGTTCCACAATCAACAGTGAGTTCTGCATTCACCTCCTGTGAAGTCAGTATATTTTAGAGCCCCCTTTTGAAGCAATTACATCTGCAATTCACTTTGAAGAAGTGTCTATGAGCTTGCCACTGGGATTTTTGCCCATTTGACAAGGCAAAACTGCTCTAGCTCCAATGAGTTAGATGGTTGCTGCTGATGAACATCAATCTTCAAGTCTGACCACAGTTTCTGAATTGGATTAATTATATGGGCTTTGAATACATTTACATATTTCCCCTTAAACTACTCGAGTGTGGCTTTTGCAGTATGCTTTGGGTCATTGTCCTGTAGAAGGGTGAACCAGGTGAACCCAGGCTCAAATCACACAGGTTTTGCTCAAGAATATTTAGCACTGTCCTTCTTCCCCTTAACTCAGGGAAGTCTCCCAGTCCCTGCTGCTGAAAAAACATTCATGAGATGAATTATTTTTGCACCAGACATAGTGTGTTCCTTGGTGGCTGAAAAGTTTCATTTTGGTCTCTCTTTGATCTGACCAGAGCACCTACCTCCATACATTTGGGGAGTGTCCTACATGTCTTTTGGCAAATTTAAAATGAGCCTCCCTATTTTTGTCTGTAAGTAAAGGCTTTTTTTTCTGACCACTATTCCTTAAAGAGACATGGATATTTTTTAATAACCCAAACCTGACCTTTTCTTCTCAACAACTTTGACCCTGACTTGGAGAACTCCTTTGTTCTTCATGGTGTTGGTTGGTTAGTGGTTCCTCTTTGGAGCCTTTCAGAAAAGGTGTGTAAATTCTGACAAACCATGTGACACTTAGATAGCACACAGGTGGACTTCATTTGACTAAGCATGTTACTTCTGAAGACAATTTAGGGGCTTCATAGTGGTTTCTATGATTGAGATCTCTCCAGGATCTGCTGCAGAAAAGCAGCCCCACACTATGACTCCATGCTTCTCAGTTGGAATGATTGTATTTCTATTCATATATTTTAAATCATTTGAATTTGATTTGAATTTTAGTTTTTTTGTGTATTTTTTGTGTAGTTTTTCCGTGGGGTGTCCTAATTTTTTTGTAGGTAAAAAATAGTAGATAAAAGAGAACAAATGTGCCTGTGTCTGACAGGGGTGGAGTAAAGTTTCACATGACAATTTACATTAACCTGCTTTATTTATTTATTTATTTCCATCTAAAAAGCTCCTTTTGTGGATATTGCTTTAAAACAGTAATAGTATTCCTTGCTCTTACCACCGTTCAGAAGCCAAGTCAATCTTTATCCTGGTTTTAGGGCAGACTCTGTCACATTCTCCTTTGGCTTGCCTGCTCTCTTCTATTCTAATTCTATATTTCTTTGGGTTGAGAGTGGGGCAATGAGTGGATAAAGACTGAGTTTGCTGTTCTGATATCTCCATGTTCATGTACTACTCTTCTTACACTGCCAGTCTATTTATACTGTAGACATTAGCAGTGCCTCAGTTGCTCAGAGGCAGTGCGTGTGGCATATGTATGTAAATATGTGATGTGGCTAGAGAGCCCCCACAAAAATCTACCAGACCACTGTTTTAAAAATTAATATATTAGACATTGATTACTGATTGATACTATATATTTGATGATTGTATTCCCCATTAAAAAAGAAATCCTAAATACTGCCACACCCAGACACACACATGGGTGATGACTGAGTGAACAGCCACTTCACAAGCAAGGTGCACTAGGTCTTCTTATAGCCATATTTATTCTATGGGTTGTTTACAGGTAACATTGTTGGAGCTCCAAGAAATGGAGATTTTAGAGAAAAACTAGTGTTGAGTAGCTTGGAGCACACTTCAGTACAATATGGATCTTCTCAATGCATAATAACATTAAAGACCATTACATGCAATTCATTTAAATGACTTTGAAAAGGGAACCCCTCAGTATCTCTGCACACATTGATTCCAGGGCTCTAAACACCAAAGACCAAGTCCAAAATCTTTGGGTTCAAACAGACTCTGATCTCAGCTTTACCTGTCACATCAAAATAATCACCAAAACAGCCTTTTATCATCTTAAAAACACAGAATCAAAGGTTTACTGTCCCAACAAGATGAGGAGAAATTCATCCAGCAGGGCTGATTAATGTTATCTTGTTTTAACTGGTCTTAAACAAGAGATCAGAGCACATTAAGTGTTCTAGTTCTCTTCTTCAAATTATTTTCATGTAAAATGGTAAAGTATGAATTAATTCTCATTTCATACACATGCACTGTCATATCGTTTACATTTTACACTTATGGCATTTGTAGAGGCTAGCATTTGTATATGGCATCTAGTATACGGAGGCTAGAATCCAGAGATACCTCAAGCAGATGCTGCCATATACAAGTGTCAGAACGGAGACCTCAATAGCCACAAGATTGAGTATAATTATAAACCTTTAATGAGGTAAATGCTCTTGAAAGAGGTGGTCTTCAGTCTGCATTTGAAGACAGCAAGTGACCCTATGAGGTCAGGTGAGGTCCATTCCACCACTTGGGTACCAGCACAGGAAAGAGTCTGGATGCTTGTCTTCCATACATCTTGAGGGATGGTGGATCAAGCCAAGCTGTACTTAATGCTTGAAGGGCTCTTGGGACAGGTTGAGTTTTGACCATTGCCATCAAGTACAGAGGGGCTGGTCTATTTTTGGTTTTGTAGGTCAGCATCAAGGTTTTGAATCTGATGCAGAGAGCTACAGGAAGCCAGTGAAGGGAACACAGCTGAAGAATTACATGGCTGAACTTGGAAGCATTATAGACAAGCAATGCTGCCGCATTTGGACCTGATAGTATGTATAGGAAGGCCAGCTAGAAGGGAGTTGCAGTAGTCAAGTCTTGAATTGAAAAAGAAAAAAAAAAAGCACGCAGAGCCCAAAAGCTGTACTTTTAACATACAAATGTTACATAATGTTCCTTTAAACTCAGAGTGTATTTTTTTTATTACAAATCTAAGACAATTAATACAAAATATGCACTTCATATGCTAGTTATATGCTACAGCAATTCTCAAACATGGCTTTTAAGGCTTTTAAAAGGATTCCTGGTTAAGTAACTCATGACTTAGGCAGGGCATTCTGCTCTATAGATTCAAAAAAGTGTTTTGAAGAGCTTAAAGCTGACAGCTTTCCATTTAAGCAATGCTAAATCAAACCTGCCACACTTCTGTCAAAGCCTGGGAAATAAAGAGCTAGAACCACAGAGAGATAAGAGACGTGCACATACACACACACACACACACACACACACGCACACACGCACACACACACACACACACACACACACACACACACACACACACACACGGCTACTGCTGCAAGGCTTGAAAGAGCAAGAGCATGAATGATGTCATTATCAGACTGTAGCAGACATCTTCAACCAACATGAGAAAAGACTGGAATAGATAACTGTCTCCTTGTACTCGAATGCCTGTTCAGTGCCTTCATCTCCTCTAATGTCATTACACTTCCTGTTCACCTCCCCCTCACTCTTCGTTTATGTTCAATTACATCCAGGCCTATCTAGGTGATAGATCACTCCTTTAACATAGCTGGATCAAAGTTCTTTCGTCTACCAGTGTAAAGACATCCACTAATCTACAAGTCTAAAAAGTTAAGAAACCACTCCAGGGTTTTTCCTTAAATCAGATTTTCTAAGGCTTGGTGCATGTAGAATTTGTCCTCTGCATTTAACCCATCCACACACAGTGAAACACACACATACACACTAGTGAATTCACACAGGGGGGCAGTGAGCACACGTACCTGGCAACCCTATCCATGGCACCTGAGGAGTAGTTGGGGAGTTAACATGCCTTGCTCAAGGGCACTCCAGTCCCTAACCACCAGGCCATGGCTGCCAATTAAAGAGAGGCTGTCATTTCTACCCAAAATGGTAGCATTTTATTTAGAATTTGTGAAAAATGTTGTCAAATTTAAGTGTATTTTACTAAAACACATGCCTGTAAATAGTAAAATCAAATCAAATCTAAATTTATTTGTGTAGTGCTTTTCACAACCGATGTTGTCACAGAGCAGATGGTGAACAACACATGAACAAAGGATAAGAAATAGAACCTCCTAAAACAAGAGAAACCTGTATTGTGGAGTGTTCTCTTTTCCAGAGCTGTATGTTACAAGAAGATTATCGCATGTGACAAAATTCATCATACAATCCTACCATATGTACTGAACATTTGTCCAAATGTTTGTGGACAACCCTGTCATAAATGCATTTAGCTACTTTAAGTTGCACCCACTGCATAAAAACTCCATTGGTCCCATATTAAGCTGTGGAGCAGTGGCACTGGTTCTCCAGAATGATGCTGCTCCATCCAATATGTTTGGGGGGGTGTTGAGGAGTTGGGGATGAGGTGAGGCTCTTGTCACTGAATGTAAACAAATCCTAGTAGAAAATCCTCCCCAGACAGTGGAGACAGTTACAAAATTAACTTTAACTTTAACCTTCATTTTGGAACGATTCCCTAATTTCCATTTTGAGCATGCATGCATCAGTAAATTAAATAATACCATTGAAGATGACTGCTTAAACAGTCAACATCATTTTTATGATCTTATGAGATGAAATTGCTTACTTTTCTTTGTGGGATTTTGGCTATGTTCCCCAAGAATGAAAACTGAAGAAATGAAGAAAGCATATGAAAAGGCTTAATTTGAAAAGATTGATTACTTTCTGAGTAAATTCATTTCCACACAGTTGTATAAGCACAGATAATTCTCTCAACATGAAGAAGCTCTTCATTCTTTTTTTTATACCTAAAATCATTGGCAACTTTTTGTCTTTTAATTTGTATAACAGTCAGAGCCACGTCCAGCAAAGTTTGGCGAAGTTTGGTGACACACCAGTTTTCAGGTCATCAGTTAATTTAAACAGGTTTATTAGGTATGAAGAGAATTTTCCGAACTCCAAACCTCAAATTAAATCATACCCTGAAAATCCAAAGGTCATGGGACAGGAACTTGTTATTGTTGCCGTGTTCCATGAAAGCTAAAGAAGAGCATTGCACTGACCTGTGGGATAAGCCTGCGGGGCCTCTGTCATTGAATGTGGATGTGATTTCTGCTAGTATTGCTTGTCTGTTAGCACTGACCTTTCTAGCCAGACACTGCTGGTCATGATCATTACCATAAACTGTGCTGTCCACTGTGGGTGGTAATGCCATCTATGACATATTCCTGTTACAATTTTGATACTGTAGATTGAGAAATGTTAAATGACCACACAACTGGCACTCACTATTATGCCTCGCTCAGGTGCCTCCTGACCACTTTACCACTTCACATAGATATGCATGCGTGTCAAGTACTTTGGAGTGCAATGGTGCTGCCAAATCTCTTCCATCTTGTCATGGTCCTAACCTGCAGACAGTAATTGGGATTGATCAAATTGAGGTGAAAGGAAATTAATATCCAACAAAAAATATAAGCAGTTTCACTGCATATGGAGGCTTGTTGGTCGAGTGACATTGAGCTTAGGGGACTGTGAGGCAAAACCTTCAGCCTGTCCCTCTTGACCATCTTTGGGTAGTGCACTGTGATTCTGAGGTGTGCAGGACCATTTTCGTCCAGCATAAGCCATCTTCTTTGCTTTTTGTACTTTGGGTGATTCTTCCCGTTCTTCCTTCTACTAGTGAAAGGTCTGCCTGAGCTGCTGGCTTCAACTAAATCTCAAAGCATGAACTCGCTACCCCACGATTAACAGTTGGACAAGTGTTGTCTTCTTTCAACTCTGAACCCTTTTTTCTCCAAACACACCTTTTTAAACACACCTATCTTGAAAGGTAGTAGTTGGTTTAAGTTACTTTGCAGTTTGAAAACCTTATTTTGGATGATTGTGACAGGCCAGTAACAGCAAGCTGAGGCTGGCTATCATCATCCCTTAAACAACAGAACAAAAAAAATAACTGGAAAAGAAGTAAAACGAAACAATATACTTGTTGCATGATAATTTGGTGAAATAGAACTAGTCTGTCAGGTCAGCAGGTAGTCGTCTTGCATTAGAAAAAAGAAAGAATAGAGCAGTCGATTGATCTTGGTGCTGCAGGTAATGCCATACTATTATCAGTATAAAGGCAATGAAATTAATGTGGGGCAAGGCTAACTGCTGACCTGACAGCATAACAATGTCAGACACATGCCCTTCTACAAACCAATCAATGTCAAGTATAGGCAGACACAGGGAGAGGTGATAATGGGGTGTGGGTAAAATGATGCAATGTTCTTTAGTGTCCTCAGTAAATTGCAATGGGAAACCAAAGCAAATCACCTTGAATGTTCAGAATGTAACAGCAACTCAAACCTTAGACTTCCAGGTGTGAAAATGCCTTAAGAAATGTTTGCCTGGACTTTTAGATTCTATTTCTGAAATGACGGATCCTTTATGTCAACGTAGAGTGCTTTTAAAACAGGTGAAAGTTTGAAGTGGGTCCAAGAAGCAATTCTCTGGGGAAACTATGGTCTCCAGTCCTGGACACTTTGCACTTTTTCTTTTCTTACCTGCACTTAACACTTTATCTAGGCAGAGCCTCATATTTATGATTAATGCATGAGACATGTGCAAGCTGCATTCTCAGCACTGAAATATCAAACCTCTTTCTATATCCAATTAGCTGTGGTGAGATGCAGTGGCAGGTTCAAACAGCCTCGCGCCGTCCTCACTTAGATAGCGAGACAGGCGTGCGAGTCTCCACTCCACAGTTTTGCTTTGCTTGGCAAAATTCACTCAACTGCTCTCAGAAAACATATCTGCTGTTATAACAGCAACCACGGGAATGAATATATATTTAACTTTATTACCTTTTCATACACGGGTATTGCCATCAATATTTTCAATACGAGTACTGATCCATATGAGGCTTTCACTTGATCTCTCTGACAAGCTAGGTGTCAAAGGTGTGGTCAGAGATGAATCTTGATCACATTTAAGTGTAAGTGTTCTCAGTTTCCTTTGTCTGCTACAATTACATTTTCCACACACATTTTCACAAACGCATGTTCAGGATCAAATGCAATAAAGGTTCATTTGAACTACAGAGGCAGAAGAGACCAAAGAAAACATGCAATTGGCATCCATTTAGTCTGCCTCCAAAGAAAGCAACTACTGCTTTAACCTTATTCACAACGTCTTCCTCTCTAATGGCACAAATTTAGAAGACAGTGTTATTAACACAATCATCCGATACAACAGCCTGACAGGGACTGCTGATGCTCCCAAAAGCCAAAATGTAATACAGAGGAAAGTCATGCAGTGCAGCTGGTTTAAACATTGGGAGCAATTTGCTTTCTTATGTAGTGTGTTACCTCTGCAGCGTGAGAGAAAACTGTAAATAATTCAGCATCTGCTGCACCACACAGATGAAATATACATGCATATTTACAAGCACATGACAAGGTAAAAACACAAATGAATAATATACGGCTCGGAAATGCTGGCCTACATGGAACTGCACAAATAACACCTCGCAAAGAGATACTGGAATCACTGTTCCATGCGATTCTTCAGCTAGTTATCCTCTCTTGCTGACACTAACACCATGCGTTTTAGTACCACTTCACTTCCCAGGCATGACAGTGGCTCATCGAGCCTCCAAATCAATAAGATTCTCAGAGCTGGATATGAGCTCTTCCTTCAAATCTTTGAGGACACTTAACAAGAAGCATCTTAAGGGCTACTCGGAGTAAGAGCTTATATAAAAGTGATAACATAAAATATTCACATAATATAACTTCTTACATATTCATTTCATAATATATTCATTTAAAATGTTCAGCTATGAACTAATGTATTTAAATAAAGTACATAACATTACTGTTATAAAATTATGAACTGATAGTAATCGTAACAGTAGTGTATTTCAATAAATGAGTTCTTAAATTCAACTATGGGTCACGTTTTAGGACACCTAAGATGGGTTGTGAAATGCTTGACTGGTAGTGTACATATATTATGCAAGAGTTCACATCACAGTATGATGACTGTCTGAAACTGACTTGAGTTTCTGGTTAAAAATCAACCATAATATTATGACCACCTCCTTGTTTTTACACTCACTTTTCGTTTTTATCAGCTTTACTTACCAACCAGGAGCACATTGTAGTTCTGTAATTAGACCGCTGTACCTGTGTTTCTCTGCATACCTTATTAGCCTTCTTTAATGCAAGCCCTTTCTTTAATGATCAGGACCCCACAGGACCACCACAGAGCAGGTAATATGTGGATGGTTGGTCATTCGCAGAAACCGTGACACCACGGTGTTTTTTATGTGTGGTCGTGTTGGTACTGCATCTGAAATATGTAAAGTAATCTCCCAGCATTATTTTGGCATGAGTTTGGTTGGCCAATCAAACATATTATGGTCTGAAATCTATTTGGTTGTAGGTTTGGTACTGTGGGCAGATACTAAGTCTTACTGGAAAAGGAAATTGCCAAATCAAGCAGATGGAAGCATGAAGTGCTCTAAAATCTCCTGGTAGACACTGTGTTGACTTGGACTTGATAAAGCACAGTGGGCCAAAACCAGCAGATGACATGATGCCTTAAAACATTACAGACTGCAGAAACTTCACACTGGACTTCAGACACCTTGGATTCTGTGCCTCTCCACTCTTCTTAATATTAAGATAAGACTCCACTTTAATCTTCACTTTTCATCATTTACTTTCATCTAGAAAGAGGACTGTCCATGTGTCAATGATTCTCTTCAGTCTTCCCTATGACTGTGGATGCGTGTGCTGAACTAGACATCTACTGTTTAATTTAGTAGGGATTTAGTCAAATTCCACATGAAATATTCTACTTATTTGAGGCTTCATAAGCCATACTGATCAAAACTGAAACAAACACATCCTGAAATACTAGTGCATTTCAAAAAATACTGTAAAAAATGGTTTTTAATATGTTGTATTTTTTATATTTATTACATTAAAAGTAGTATGTTTCTGCTTTTTGTTTTAAAGATGGGATTAGTAATCTATTGAAATTAATTGAATTAAAGATTTCTAATACTTTGAGATTCTGGTTTTCAACAGTAAAACAAAAAAGTCTTAAAAAGTCACTTTATGTGCAATAATTGTAGTATATCTGACAGTTTACCTTTTGGAACCAATGAAAATTACAAACGTTTTCACCAAATGTATTTTTAAACAGCAGTGTTATTACAGCATTAGACAATGACAAACACTGTAATCCCAAACTTAGAATTCTGTTATTGTCTGCCTCTAATTGTAAGCACCTTTTAAAAGTCAGTCAACAACTCTCTATGACTCTACAAAGATAGTATTGAATGTGATCACTTTATAGGGCATGTTTAGTAATTCTGTTTATGTAGTCAAAAGCTTGTGTTATAATTAAGATTTAAGGAGGTAGATATCCACAGATATTCACAGTAATAGTGTAAATGGTGGGAATGTGGGGAATAATATGGGCAAAACTAATTATTTTTTCCAATTTAGTCAAATCTCATAAAATTCAGTGGATTTCAACTACTTTAAACATATAGCATAGTACAGAATATTTTTAAATATTGTTGGTGCTACCTACTACAACCTGACAGGCGAACAATTGCTTTTAAGAATTGTCAGCTGATGGAACACTTCAGGCTAAGGATTTGATAAAGAAACAAAATTACATCTTTAAAGCAAGGGGAAGTTAGGATCTGGAAGTCCAAGGAAAGTCTCAGAATACAGCATTGCTAAAAACAAAGGGAAAGCAAACTTTTTCCCCCATTTTAATGTATAGCATCGCTTTGCTCATTGTTCATATACATTTTTTTTTTCATGCAACCTTTGCTTTACCAGTTTTTCATTACTGTTCTACTTTATAAGACACTAGACTGTCAGTATATACAGGTTTTCCAAACTGCACAAAAAAATCTTTTTTTTTTTTTTTCCAGGATGTCTGGCACTCTTTTCACACTCTGCTGCTGCCGGAGACGGCCTGACAGCTATTTTTAATCCTCTTCATGCTCGTTTGCGAAAAGCAGTTGCCCAGATGTCCCTTTTCCTAAAGCAGACACATACACACTCATGGTGAGAGTTTCTTGCATGGCGAGTAAAAGTACTTCTGAGAGGAACGGTTAGGCCTAAGCTCCCCAAGCAAACACACACACACACACACACACACACACACACACACACACACACACAAAAGGTTTTACAAACAAAAAATTCTGCTGCCTGATGTCGTTTCCATGACAGCACATTCCTTACTGCTTATACAATCACTGACACCAGCACACAATGGACATATAATTTGATCTAATTAGAATTCTAAAATTGTGAATCTGTGATAACAATACAGCCTTGTTTTCCTCTATTGTTCATTTCAAGATTTTATGTTGCTGTAGAACAAAGCCTCCAAATATGCATGTCTTTTTTGGACCAACTTGACCAACCAGACTTCTCTTCATTGCTGGTGGGAACACATTTTAAAACTGTCAACACCCAACAAGGTATTGTGATTTAATTAAATTAGAGGTTAAATAAAAAGTTATTTCATTAAAATAACAGCCACTAAATCACCACCTCTCACAGCAACTCCATAACACCACATAACTCATATTTCTGTAAAATCATGTATTATTATGCTACAACAGATCATTCTATATGTTTCTTTTTCCTTCAGATTTTGGTTCTCAGCTTCTCTCAGCTTGTCAAATGCATGTGTACTATTTGAGCGATTTGTATGTACTGCAGTGGAGTTAATATGAACTGTACTGGGGAGCCCTGCAGTGGTGGGGACATGGCACAATGTCAACAGCACATCTCTATAATATATGACAGACTCGCACAGAATCTCAGGATAAATAACTAAGATGGAAGTGACCACTCGACCTACACACTGCCATCACCTCCAAAAAACATGCGTAATACATGTTATTAGAATATAATAACTGATCTTATAATATACTGACACAAACTAAAACTAAATAACACAAAATAACACATATAACACAATAACACATAACTTCCAGCTTGAATGTTTGTGAACCCTTATCCCACCTGTGAAACACAGTGGTGGTAATATCATAGATTGGGATTGTTTTACTGCATCTGGGCCAGGACAGCTTGCCATCATTGATAGAACAATGGATTGTGAATTATACCAGCTAATTCTGAAGGAAAATGACAGGACTTCTTCTGTGAGCTGAATCTCACAAGAACTTGGGTCAGGCAGCAAGGCAACACCCTAAGCACACAAGCCATTCTACCCCAGAATGGTTTAAGAAGAATACAATGAACTATTTGGAATGACCATGTCAAAGTCCTCACTTTAATCCAATGGGAATGTTGTGGAAGGACCTGTAGCAAGCAGTTCATGAGAGGAACCCCACCAACATAACAGAGTTGAAGCAGTTTTGTCCAGAGAAACGGTTTAAAATCCATCCAAGCTCATGTGCAGGACTAATCAACAGTTATTGTAAATGTTTAGTTGCAGTTATTGCTCTATAAGGGGGTCACACCAGATACTAAAAGCAAAGGTTCACCAGCTTCTGCCAGTTTTCCTCAATAAATATGTAATATTTTTATCTCATTTGCTTCATCTGCTAATCTACTTTTATAACTCGTTGTCAAATCTAAACAGAAAATAGAAAAATAGTTGACAAGAGTTCACACATTTTCTAGCACCACTTTATGCAGTGTATAGACTACATTACACAATGACTCAATGTGGATGGTTGGGGGTTGTTGCTCTGGCCTTCTGGCATAACATTTGCCATAAAATTCAATGAGCAAAAGTATCTGCACAACAAATCGAAATGCCTGAATACTAACCCACTCAAACCTCCCACAAACCTCCTCAATTTGCATGGGACTATTATTTTTATGCTTTGTTTTTAAACCAAAGGTAAAAAAAATACTCTGGGACCAAACAGTTTGTAATTATATTACTGACGTGGAACAACCTAGAGAGGATTAGAATCACTGAGAAATTCTGTTAATAAACACATTACCCCAAATCCCCATGTAAAACTAATCTTGTTCTGAATTTTTAAATATTTACTTTATTTTCACTTAGAAAATCAAAAGAAAATGACATTTGAACAATAATGTCCAACATTTGAATACATACAGTACATCTGGAAAGTGGCTCACATTTTTGGTTATGTTACAGCCTCATTCCAAGAATTTACAACCTTTGCCATGACACTCAAAATTGAGCTCAGGTGCATCTTGTTTCCACTGATCATCCTTCAAACATTTCTACAGCTTGATTGGACACCTGTGGTAAATTCAGTTGATTGGACAGGATTTGGAAATGCACGCACTTGTTATCATAAGGTCCTGTAGTTGACAGTGCATTTCAGAGCAAAAAGAACAAAGCCTTGAAGTCTAAGGAATTGTCTGTAGGCATCTGAGACAGGATTGCATTGAGACACAGATCTGGGGAAGGGTATAGAAAAATATCTGCTGCATTGAAGGTCCCAATGAGCACAGCGGAAAAAGTTTGGAAACACCAGGACTCTTCATGAAGCTGTCCACCTGGCCAAACTCAGGGAGGTGACCAAGAACCTAATTGTCACTCTGAAAGAGCTCCAACCTTTTTTTATAGGATAACCATTTCTGCAGCACTCCACCAGTCAGGCTTGTATGGTAGAGTGGCCAGATAGAAGTCAGTCCTCAGTAAAATCACATGATAGTCCATGTGGAGTTTGCAAAAAGGCACCTAAAAGACCATGAGAAACAAAAAACTAAACTTTTTGGACTGAATGCCAAGCAATATATCTGGAGGAAACCAGACCCTGCTCATCACTTAGCCAATACCTTTCCTACAGTGAAACATGGTGGTGACAGCATCATGTGAATGTCCTGGAGTAGCCCAGCCAGAGCCCAAATGTGAAACCTGAATCTCTGGAGATATCTAAAAATGGTTCACTACCCATGTGTCAAGTGTGCCAAGTTTGTAATATCATGCTCAAAAGAGGCTGTAATTGCTGCCAAAGTTGTTTCAACAAAGTATCAAAGGCTTCAACAATCAAAGGCTGTGAATGTGTTTTAATTTTAATAAATATGCAAATATTTGTGTGTAGAATTTTGAAGGAAAAAATTCAATTCATTTTGGAATAAGGCTGTAACATAAAAAGATGCTGTGAAAACTTTCCAGATGCAGTGTACTAATGTGTATATTCTGAAAGATTCACTACAGTACCGGTAGATCTTGTGGTCATATTTATCTAGAACCCCAATCATCCTCACCTGACCCTTCTCATAATTCCATTAAAATGTTCTGGATTTGTTGAGGTCTGTTTCTGAGTTGGAAATAGATGCTGAAGAAATGTTGATCTGCAGGAGGAACATTGGTGACCACTGCACCAGGAAAAGTCTTGAGGGCAATTTCCCCGGAAGGAAGAAATCATACGAGTACAAAAGTATAAAACACAGTCTTCAATTCTGGATTTTCAGTGGCATGGTCCTGCTTATGTGATTTTTGTGTTTGCAGTGCCAGGAGCAACAGAAGCAGATCACAAAGTAGTCTCCCAGGACACAGTTACATTTTACAGCATTGCAAACACTGCCTCACTGATACAACAAACCCTTTTACCCACACCATAGTCTACTCAGGTCTTTTCCCCATTTGCCATGGAGGACATTAAAAACAGACATATCTGGAAGCGTAGCATGTTCAGGTTGGGACACCGACACTCCTGGGAGTATATGTGTTAGTCACTGAGCTGAGACAGCAGACAATTTCATACCAGTGGTGTAGCTCTATTCCCTTAACCATTTTCACTAGAGGCAAGGAGAAGGTAACTGCAGGAGCCTGGAAAACCTGTGGCTGCATAAACAACACACAGCCTGTCGTTCCCACTGAGGAGAGAATCCTGCAAGACAGCTTGCTACTGAATAATTTACAGCCACATCACAGACACTGACCAGGACAGTATCTCCAAGATTAAAGAACAAATCCACCAGCTTTTCACAATTTCTGCATAATTCTATTGTAACATCATAATAAAGTTATTTGTGTTGGTTTGATGTGAAACAGAGTTGGAATTTTTTTTACAGTGCTGGGAATAAGACATCTGCAGGGCCTCTTTTCCCATCTCCAAATTGAAGTGGGAAGAGCTAAAAAAATTGCCATGTAAAATCCCAAACTTAAAACCTATTTATTCACTCTGGATTTTATGTAAGTGTTTATTTAAAAAGGTCTTAGTATTCAATTATTTCTATTTAATATATTCATTACTAACCTGTATTCTATAATAATTTCTACATTTTATTACTGACAATTTTTAGTTTATATCTCACTTTTATTTTACAGTTTTACTTTACATACATAATAGCAAATACAAATTTTTATTGATGTGTCACTTTCTATTATGTACATTCTCTTTTATTAATCTGTATGTATGTTTTATTGCATTAATTCATTCATTCACTCTCTCATTTATTTATTCATTCATCATTTAATCAGGTTTGTCCTCGGTCGCAGTGGATCTGGAATCTACTCAGATTCATTAAATGTAGCCACACACACACACACACACACACACACACACACACACACACACACACACACACACACACACACTCACACCTAGGAGCAATTTAGCATAGCCAACTCTGATTTTGATTGATTGAACTCACCCATCAAATGTATTATTGGGAGGAGGGAGGACACCGGAGTACCCGGAGGAAACCTGCAAGGACACTGGGAGAGCTCAACAAACTCACAGACAGTGACCACAGCAGGAATCAAACCCAGAACCCCACACCCCTTCAGCTGTATGAGACACAGACTAGCTGTGGCTCAACTGTGCTGCTAGTAAAAATACCATATGAAATATACACGTTTACATTACTATTAACAAATAAGAACTGGCCAATATGAATTTCAAACATAGTGTGACAAGGTGAGTGAATTAGGAGGGTGCAGTGTGACCGAGCTGTTAGTTACAGTATTTAGTTCAACTTAATTTGATAAGAAAGACGTGTTTATGAATACAGTGTCCAATGCTTGAGAGATTGTTTTCCATACATTTTTCTAGGTTACTCAAACCATGTTTTCATCAAAAATGTACTTCCACCTAATGTTTTTGTGTTGTTTTTGAGCAGAGAATGCAATTTGATGAGTTATTTGCAAAGATCGAATGGACAAGGATATCTATAATAATCAGTTCTTCAAAATACTGGAGGGTAGTTCAAATGAAATAAAACAACATACATGCTTATGCATGTATCTGTATTATCCCTTCTCAGGACTGGAACACTGTGTGAGCTAAAACAGAATGCAAACAACCCCTCCCTTCTCATTTTCATCTATAACCCAATATGTGCATCAGTGGCATTATGAGCCCTCTTTCTGATCTTTCTGCATGTAGGTTGAGCATTTACACATGGACAGAGCAGTAAACATGCACTGGAAATCTCCTTTGGTATTTAAACTGGGATTCAATTGGAAATTAGTGAATTTTACCTATTTAATTTGTTGGATTACAATGACGTCATCACACAATGACAAGACCAACATGGTTAGATGGGGTATGTCATATAATGTAACTGATTATATGTATAAAATGCCTGGATGTTTATGACGGGAATCACAATTCTAACATTTTTAAACATTCCTTTACATATAAAAATGACTAAGGAGATGTGCAGTAGGATTACTGGTCATTTTAGTTGGTAAATAAAAGGTCTGTATTTGGCATTATAGATATTGCAACTCCTGAATCCTATTACCATCACTACCATCACATTTCTATCACTATACAGGACTATAGTTTCTCTACACCACAGTTCTGCACTCATTATGTGAATGTGTTAACATCTCAACCATTGAATGTAACTCATGTGACATGGAACAAACTGGTGGCATTCTCTTTTCATAAGAAATGAAAGGACATTACCACATGCACCAGCAAGAAGATAGAAGATTTATGCTCATGCTACATTATCATATAACAGTCTACACTGTTGCATGCAATTACAACATCTAGCCTTATTTACATTTCCTCTCTTTCGTGCTTATTCAGCTGTAACAGAGCCCAAAGGCATGAAAAATGCCATTTTATATTGCATTTTATATAGAGTACGGGATGTCAGGGAATGGAATTTTGGTAGTTGTGTGCCCATCGGCCAGTGTGACCCAAGCAGAGTAACCAAAGCGAGCTCATTTAGCAGGGTGACAGACCGGGGCGGCTCAGAGGTGATACGAGTGCATATTCATTAATGGCTTCATGTCTGTAAGAAGACAAGCGCAAGCAAGCAAAGCAGGTGCAATATTTAAAAGAGGCATGATGAAGAGAGAAAAACTAGGTGGATGCAGTGCTTCTCAAGCTGTTCGTCATGGCTCATATGAGAATATGGAATGTGGGTTGAGGGAATGGAATATTGCTTCTAAATGAATTTGGAGGCCTTACAACACTCAGTCAACTGAAAAAAATACTGTGCTTCTGAATGATATGCAGAACAATGTGGGGATAGTGTGCATCTTCTGATTACAGTGCCTGTCATTGACAATAAAATATAAAATATTAAAATAAATTAATTATACAGTACTGTGTAGAAGTCAGAAACAACCTGTGATTTATTTAATTTCCATTCAAAAAGGCTGTTAGGTACAATGGAAATACACATTTCCAGAAATTCAAGGGTGATTTTTCCACAGAATAACAGAAATTCTTTCTCCTCCTGCTACCTTCCTACAGATCTTAAATTAAATAGCACCAGTTAATCCAACTAATTGCTGCTTTCTGACATCATTGACCCCTGCTTTAGTACATGTTTCTCAGAATCCAAGTAATTCCAAATGTATTCAGTGATGCCGAGGTCTGGAGTCTGGGTTGATCAGTCAGTTGTTCTGAGAACACAAGCAGATTCAGTATTTTGATTTGATTCAAATTAGTAACTGAAAAAGGAGTAACTATTACATAGTTTCCATTCACTAGATGTGAAAGTCAATTAGAATTGTGGTGTTGTAATTCTGTACAGCACTATATTTGTGTCCGTTGTGTGACATTTCTAAAAAAATATGTAAAAAATGCATTCAGTACATGCATTTCATAAAAAACAGATGCATTTTTATAGTGTATATGTCCCTGAACATACCTTTGGTGATCGGATCATAAGTGGCACAAAGGCACGAGGTCACATTGAGATGATTTGGTGTTCACCCTACAAGAATCATGTAGCTGCATCTCTGACCACATCCCAATGTGGTTTGAGTGATCAGATTTCTATGCATCTCAAGGATGCAGCCAGTTCACATTTGTATTTTGCGCTAACCATTTATGATCCAGTCACCCAGGATGTATGTTAATGTCAGGTGTGAACGCAAACCAATGATTTATAAAGTTTATAAAAGTTTTATTACATTTTCTATATTTTATGTGATAAATATGTCATTATAAACCTGCTTTTTCCATCCACAAATCGATTTGAGTCATGCAGATTCAGTGTCAGGGTTGTGTGCAGAACAGACAGTGCGGTTAAGCGGACGAACTTGCAGGGTTGTGGATTTTATATACCGGGAACAGGTTACACAAACAGATGGATAAATACATGAACACCTAACATTAATCACAACAATCGCATAGACAATAAGACTGACTGAGACCAAGGGGCTTATATACACACATGAGAACATTAGACAAGACTGGAACATGATAATGATGGGGCAAGGTTACAAATCAGACACAGCTGGGAATGCTGTGGGAAAACAAGACACGTGTGCTTAGAAGCACATGGGAAATAAACAATAACAAAGATGAGAGAGGAGAAGGCCAGGACAGATACGTGACATTCAGTTTGAGAGCAAAGGACTGCAAAGTAGCAGCTCTCTGCAAAATAATGAAACTTTGAACAATATAAATCAGATGGGATATACTTAGATACCACATTCTGATCACTGACATTTGTTTTCACGAAAGACAGCAAATAGTTGCAGAGAAGCACACCATGTTTATATTTTGACACACCATTTAAAACACATTTTTTAAGCTTTTTACATTGTATTGTAATCATTGAACTGTGCAGATAACTGCCTGTTTACATATGATAAAACAAAAAAACATCAATACCTTTGCACACAATACGTGTGTGCAGATATTTGTTCCAGTCTTGCAACAAAACTCCTGATTTTCCTAATTAGCTTCCCTTTTTTGTTAAGAGTATGGGCTCATTAGTGAAAAAAAGGTTGTGCAGACTGAGGCCTCTACTGAGTACTATTATATAATTACAGTGTACAAAAAATAAAAAAATAAATAATACAAATAATGATAATAATAAATCAAAGAAATGGCCAAATTCCAGTCTTCCCAGGAACAGGAGTAATGTTTAAAGGCTTTCTATGATTTCATTAATTGAAACTCAAGTATTAGCAAGAACAGCAATTGCACATCACATTAGCATCACATCACATTAACACCCGCTGTGCCCTACCTCCTTCTGAGGCTCATGGACAGTTACTTCAATGTCACTATCTACTTTGAGAGGAGCTTGATATTCATACTTGCCACTCAGAACTGTGGAGTGATCATGGCTGAGTGGTGATTTTGTGATTTCTGTGCTGTGTTTTTGAGTCATAGAGATGATTGAATCAACTCTACAAATGAATGAGTGGGCCATACAAGGCTGATTGGTGTGTCCAGTGAAAACACTGCACAACACACTGCAAATATGACTCGAAGGTCCCAAACCTTACTGTGAAGGTTCTCAGGACCATTTAAATTATGTTCAGTCTAATCCACCAGTTCAGCTGATAAACTGCCATTCACTCACATTTTAGCAGATTCCTGAAATAATAAAGTTATCAAACCATTCATTTAATTCACATCACAGATTCATCTCATGCACTGGTTCTGAACTGACTTTACTGTCAGTACTGGAAGTCTTTAGGAGTGCAAATGGTCACGCTCTCAATACTAGAGATGGATAGCAGGGGTGAATGATTCCATGCACCAGCTAACTAAGCTTATGACCTTAGAGACCCTCAACGATACTGTGCAATCAGGAGTTCAAAACAGGAAGACAGAAGTAATTGAATTCCTCCAGAGTTAGATCTAATTCAACTCTATATTAGCTGCACAATCTCCCTGTGTTCATTATAAAGCAGAACCGAATGTTGATGACCTGACTGCTGATCCAAAACAAGTCAAATAATTTCACATGCTGTAAAATGTTGTACATAACAGAATCACAACAGACCAATGACACATCAGACCAAACTCCACAGGTTGCTACAAACAAAGCCATTTGGATATCATCTTGGATTGTTTACCTGCGGAAGCCTCCGGTCAGAGAGATAGTGACACCTGAACTGTAACAGCTGGCAGTCTTCTCGATAATACAGCCCAATGCTTTGGCCTCCGACATAGTTACTGGCTTAGAGATGTCTTCGTGGTAAAGGAACCCTGGAAACAGATCAATGAGGGAGTGAGTGAGTGAGTGAGTGAGTGAGTGAGTGAGTGAGTGAGTGAGTGAGTGAGTGAGTGAGTGAGTGAGTGAGTGAGTGAGTGGGTGAAATCTTCAAATTGAAAGAGAAACAAAGCATTCTTTGAAGGATGCCACAAGACCACTTTGGTTTTCTACAAATTCCTCTTTGATGGAGGCAGTGTTGGTGGTCTACCAGGTTTTGTACAGATGTTAGAAGTTAGGAGTTCCCATCATGTATAAAAAGACACGTGAATGTATGCAAAACTCTTTAATGGTCCGGCACACAATGTAAGTAAATGTAACATTAACAAATTTCATTTACAAAAATTGCTTTATAAAGAACCAACCACTGAAAGGTTATTATGGAACCAAAGGTGGGTGTTCTATTCTAGTGGTTCTCAATCCTGGTCCTGGAGTACCATTGCTCTGATAAGTTTAAGCCTTTTTTGTTTTGTACATACATTACTGCATTGAAACATACATTATTGCACTATAGAGGTGTATTTAGAAACTATAAACATAATGTTTGTATATTTACACTGGGTATATAATTAAACGTAGCTGTAGTGTGAGAAGTCTTTGGTGTGAAATGGGAGACTTTTGTTGGCTACTAAATGTTTAGCAGCCTGGTGGCCTGGGGGAAGAAGCTGTCTCAATGGAATCCATTATAATCCTCCTTGTTTTCCTCAAATAGTGGCTGGTCTATAAATCCAGGTTTGGTAGCTGAACCCCGGTGGTTTGCTGGGCAGTGTGCACCATTCTCTGCAAATTTCTTCTCTCAGGAGTGGTGCAGGTCCCGTACCAGGTGGTGATGCAGCCCGTCAGGATGCTCTCAACTGTGTAGGTGTAGAACATCTTCAGGATGGGGGGATTCCATCCAAACCTCTTTAGCCTCCTGAGATAGAAGATGTGCTGTTGTGCCTTCCTCACCATGTGTTCTGGCCACGTAAGCTCCCCTGATCTCCCCATGTAAGGTCCACCAAGGAACATGATGCTGCTGACCCTGTCTCCAGTAGGCTCTCTCTGCTGCTTCCTGAAGTCCACTATCAGCTCTTTGGTCTTGCTGATGTTGAGGTTGTTTTCCTGGCACCAGTGTAGGCTGCCTCATTCTCATTGGAGATCGGCCCTATGTTTGCTGTGTCATCAGCAAATATAACAATGATGTTGGAGCTGTGTCTGGCTGTGCACTGAGATCCTGGAGCTTCATGTCAAGCTTCGGGGGAAGGAATGTGCAAAATGCTGAACTGTAGTCCACAAACAGCGTTCTCACATATGTGTTCTTCTTGGGAGGTGGGAGAGTGCAATGTGCGGAGTGAGGGCAATTGCATCATCAGTGGATCTGTTGTGCCTGTATGTGAATTGCAGTGTGTCCAGGGTAGCAGGCAGTGAGTAGCAGATGAAGTCTCTGACCAGCCTCTCAAAGCACTTGCTTATGACAGAGGTCAGAGCAACCAGGTGCCAGTCATTTAGGCAAGTGATGTTGGCTGTTTTTGGAACAGGGATGATGGTGGCCAGTTTGAAGCATGCTGACACGACTGAGAGGGAGAGAAAGCAGTGCATCAAGAGCCATCATGCACAGATGTCTCTATGAAAGGAGCCACAACTGAGCCAGAGACAACGTCAGAAGAATCTTACCTGGTCTAAGGAGAAAAAGAACTGAACTGTTGCTCAAGACCTCTTTTCAGATGAAAGCAAATTTTGCATCTCAGTTGCAAAACTGAAAGGTCACTATATTTAATGTACATAAAATGTATGAGTTTAATAAAATAAAAACAAATAAAACAAAATGATGAATGACCTAATGACCTAAATGACCTAAATAATAATTACTGAACAAACAAACACATTTTTTTCTGCAAATTACTAATCAGGCTTCTTTCCAACAAGGTGGTGAATCTCTGTTGCTTGCAATTCCTTGACACTATAATTTGAAACCTGGTGATATTATTTCTTTCTTGTGGCCCAAAAATAAGCCAAACAAATAAGCTGTTCAACATACAGATTCTAAATGTTCAAGCCTATAGCATATTTTGTTTTCATTTTATTTGTGCATCGAATTGAATTAAATTTTATCATTATGTCTACAGTCCTTTCTTGCTTGTTTATCATTTCTTGACATCAAAACAAAATGAAAATATGTCAGACATATGAAGGCCACATCCTGAACTCACACAAGCCAAATGCGATATAATATATATATATATATATATAATATATCCAAATATTATATATAAAATCTAACTCTAAATCAATATAGAATTAAACAACTAAAAACAGAGTACAGCATTTTCAGTTCAGGCATAATATGAAGCATGTGCTGCTAATTTGTGCTCATCAAAATCTGAAATGGGTCACATGGGTTTTTTTCTTTCCTTTTTTTTTGGAGGGGGGGGTTGTCATGCTAACCAATTTTCTGAGAAGCAGAACTCAAAGAAGTGTTCAAAACAGGTTGGAAGCGGAGGCTTTCGCCCACAGACCCCGTTGTTTGATTTCCTTTAGGGATTGAATGGCCTAAATAGAGCAGTTGAACTCCTACACATTTCTTCTTAGCTCCACGATCCAAAACATTTTAATGATCTATTTCCTATTAGTTAATGCAACACAAATGTTACAGACATTCCTATGGTAGCATCACCCACTACACTAGTTCTTTGTGGTTTATGCCAAAGGGCAATGATGGGCTTAAGCCTCATCTAAATATTCTTTACCCACCATGTGATTGCCATCACATCTGGTAATTCAGCATATTCTTTGATTCAGGGCCTTAGGACATGGAAGAGGCACTGCTGTTCATGTTGTAATCTTGACCTGATTTGTGGTGCCTGACTCTGGGAATCAACTGTTACACTTGACTCCTGCCTCCAGTAGTATTTTCTTAAAATCTCTCCATACCAACCAGATGTAAACATGACTTGTAAACAGCAAAAGCAACACTGAGCATGCCAGCCTAGCAGGAGAAGCCAACACCTCATAAAGTTTCATATCATGCAAAAAAAAACAGTGCACAAAGATGTCAGTAGTTTCCAGAAACAGCTAGAAATCTCTTCAACATCTTCAAAGATCTTCCCACTGTGTTGTGCAAACAGCAGGTCTCCAACACTCAATATCACATGCAGACTCAGAACCCAACTGATAACCAGAAAGGAAGAGCTAAACACTGCTGAAATTCCATTGTAAACAATACAAAAGCACTAATTAACTGCTGAACAGAAAAAAAAACTTTCCACAGGTTCCTAAACCATGAACCACTCTGTGGTTTATCGTGGATTGATTTCATCCTTTATATAAAATCATCCTTTATCCTATCCAACTTGGGTCTAACCCTTTTCTTCTTTGTTTGTTTGTTTGTTTTTTTGTTTTTTTGTTTGTTTGTTTGTTTCTGTCTGTCTGTCTGTGTGTGTTGACTACCAGTATTGTCTAAGGCACCCATTATTGGCTGGTCCACTATTGTCCACTTGGGCATAATGCCTAGTTCTTATTGTTTCCTTAGCCAACTGATTTGAATATTTTTGTGATTCCATGGAATTTCCTCAAATCACGGAGAGAAGGAATTGAACAAGGCCCTGAAGTGACCAATATTTGGCCATTTACAACATGCTTATCACAAAAAAATACAGTTTGCTGATGTGTCATATGAATTTTGCCCAGTTAACCTGGATTGGTTGTGTCAATCAATCCCCTCCTTATTTGGCAAAATCAGGAGCATGGTGGTCTCACTTCTTTAATGCTGCTAAGCCAAAGTAACAAAGTTCATGACAAGGGTGATTTATTGCCACAACTGACAGCTACTGTACACATACTGCACATTATTGAGTACATTTTTATTAATCCAGGTGGATCATCTTCCCAAACCCCCATTTTAAAGGCTCAGACCCATCCACACATTTGTATTTCTCTGACACCCTTGTTTATAGCAGAGGCCCAGCAATGAGAATTTCTCTTTCCTATTGGTTAACAGCCTTAATTGTTTTATTTATTTATTTATTTATTTATTTATTTATTTATTTCACCTGCAATTTGCAGCCTTGTTAACTTCTATTAGAGCCAAGCACAGTTTATCTCACATATCATCCATTTATGCTCACCATCACCTGTTTATGAACTCAGACCGGCCTCAAATGCAGTGTGCCATTTTGCATGCCTAATAAGCCCCCTGTTCACATACAAATCAGCAGCCTCACAAAGCAGAGAGGAAGAGCCATGCAAGATAAAGCTCATCTTTAATAATAACAATAATATGCCAAATTAATTGTTGGTTGCTTTAATGTGCAGTTAATTAATATAAAGTTAGAGCAAAACATACACATTATATACTATCAGGCCAAATGTCTAATAAATGCATTCAGCTACTTTAAATTGCACGCACTGCTGACACAGACGTGCAAAAGCACACAAACTGCTTGTCTAGCCCACAGGTGGGCTAGAGAGGTATTAAGCCTCCAGCATTTAGCTATGGAGCCCTGACACTGTGTTCTCTGGAGTGGTGCTCCATTCACTACTTTTGGCATGAGTTTGGGAGTTGGGAATTTGGTGGCATGGTGATCAACCAACTATCCTGACCTCATTAATGCTCTTGTGACTGAATGCCGTCAAATCCTCACAACAATGTGTCCAATCTAGTAGAAGGTCAGTAACAGCTACTCCATATTAAAAGTAGGATAAATCTTTTTAATACCTTTGACTTCTGAACAAACAGTGAATGAATAGGTGTCCCAATACTTATATAGGCCCCTTAGTGCATGTCCAAAAGTATCAAGAGTGTCCTTCTAATGATGAATTTACTTACTTTAAATTCCTTAAATTGCAAACTCAAATATTCAGTCTTTCACACACAGCTTGAATAACGTTAAATGCAAACAGGTCGGTAAACCTGATAACTAAGAGTCCATTCCGCTTTCCAAAATGGGCTCATTTCCAAATGTATATGCAAGTATTTTGCATATTCGTGGGTTTAGCGGAAGCAAGGGGGGGCTCAACTTATGATACTGTAACACTAGGAAGCAGAATGTTGATGTCCTGTAGGATCCCTGCCCTGCACATTCTAGACTCTAAAACACTGCCTTCATCTCAGAAAGGGAATATTATTTAGCTTATTTGCTGGATCAGGTGTCTTAGGAGCAGGCTAGAGGAACATAAACCCTCTAGCACTGGACTGATCCTCTGGACTTTGAGATGAGTTGGACTGTTTATTTATTTATTTATTTTGGGATCCAGAGCTAATCATCAAACATCAGTACCTGAACCTCCCTAACAATGCTGTGGCTGAATGCAATTAAATCCTCACAGCAACATACCAACAACAGAACAAAGCCTTTCTTTTACCCTGTACTGCCATTCGCACAACCACTGCACTGAACTATATGCATAAAGCCAAGCTGCTATTCTGCCTTTCATTTTACCAATTTCTCATTACATTTCATTAGAGTAAATTTAATTTCCAACAGAAGCACCGTGAGCACATATAGTCTTGTAAAAATATGCTGGAAAAAATCCAAATCTATTCAAGCGAACAACCAATGCGTTTAGCCGTGCACTGCACCTGAGGCATCTCATATATTTCCAGGAAAGCTCCTCAACTCAATCTGCATAATTGTTTAGGAGCAAGCTTGTTTATAGGCCAGCAGGTTGCAAATGAGTGCCCGTGTGCCCGTGCGTATGTGTTTGCATGTGTGGAAAACTACCAGCACTGCCTATTAAAAATCAGTTGCATAGTGGCGGTAAAAACCTGAGCCTCATTAAACTTTCACCTCACAACAGATTTTCATAACAATCAGCAATTAACTAGCAAACCCTCCATTAGAAAGTCAAATTAAGGCACAGCGCTCCTTACTTCTCACCTGCTTCCATGCAGGTCATGCAATGTAACTTCTTAAAAAAATGCAACAACACGATCACATCATAACTCATGAGAAGCATCATAATGGAAGCCAGGGTGGCCTTTCTGTGGCTGGCCTTTGTGGCTGTGTGATTGATTAGGGAGTGTGTTGGTGTATTTCTGCAGGAGAGCTGCAGTGCCTTGGCATTTCGCTCTGCTCTCTCTAGCTCATCTCCTCTGTGCCATCTGAAAACGTGAGATCCCATGAGGTGGCAGACCTTCCATTGGAGCATGTTTATAGACTTCAGGGCATTGCACTCTGCTCACACGGAAAAGAGGGAATCTGCCAGAAGATAAAGAGACAAAGAAGCCAGCAAGAGATCCAAAGTAAATTAAGCTACAAGGCACGGCTTGGGCTGCTTAACCGGCCAGGACCCAATCTAGCCCCCAGATACAGGCAGCGGACAGTCAATCAGACATAAGTGGCAGAGCCAGTATAAACACAATGACAGCCAAATGATGACTGCCACTCTGATAGGGACATTCATCAACTCTCTGTCATGCTTTCCAACTTTTTGGACTGCAATCTGGTGTCATTTCAGACAGAACAAGCCAAAGCGAACAGAACTAGAAAAGTTTTACGCATCACTCTTCCTTTTCTGTTAGCAAAGATTTCAAAGTTCATCTCGTAATCCAGTTCTAAATTGCTTTGTAGTAGATTGAAATAAAGAATCTGGGCCTTTTTTGATTGTGGCTATGGTTTGGTGCATTAGGGCCTTACGCCATCCTGAACATGGCAGTTTGAAAACACAACAGAGGAAAGAAGTTGAGTCTTGAAAATCATGTCTAATTTCTGTTCATATTTACATGTCAAATGAGGATAAGGAATTTGAGCAACTTAGGATCTACTGAAAATAACAATTTGGCATGTGTAACTATTTCCTACAAATACATCCCAAACAAATTAGGCTAAGATTCTGAAGTTTAAAAGAGCATATACTCATTCCAGTTCAGCATGTGTACTATAAGTAACACACACAAATATATAGAAATGCATAAAAACACGTGTAGCTGTAATGTCTTCTTCTATCACACTCTGGATTTGAAAGTGTTTATTTGGACCTTTCCAGCTCTGCCTCAAACAAACTAAATCCAGAAATAGCCTCTGCACCATGGTAGCAGTTCCACTACTGCAATCCTCTAGGTTCTGACCACTCCTGTGGTCTCTTTAATTAATACACTGAACCCCAAGCTGCTTAAGCAACATGGATCAGTGATTTAGGTCATCTTTTCCCCTGACCCTAGTATTGTGGCCCTGAAAAGGTGCACTTACTGGCCTAAATGGCTTTTAGTGGTCTCATGGTGGATAAATGGGTGTCGCATTTATTTTCTTCCTCACCAAAAGGATTCTCTACCCTGTCTTGATGCTCAGCTGCTGAATTGGATACTTTTGCTATGTTTTAATGTTTTTGCACTTTATGTGGTATATTTTAAATACAATTGCTGTTGTAGCAACAATATGTGACCACTGCATTTAAGTTGGAAAGTAAAATTCCAGTCAAGATGTTGACTTCATCCACTGCCCATTCTGTACCAAACCAGTGATGCAAAGCATGTACTATTTATCAGGCTATAATCAGAGCACAGGGATGTATTGGGCACTATTTTAGGGCTATTTATAAACTTATATACTTTGCATTCTGCCCTGTTTGACCAGCACCTCCAGTGGCTTATTATCATCAGATCCCAAGATGATGGTGTGTCTTAATATATGTGCCTCATTTGTGTCAAAGCCTCATTACTTTATTTCATTATTGTATTATTTCAATACTTCATTATTAGGGAGGAAGGGGTGTATTTATGCTGAACCATCATGGTTTGGGGCTCACAGTTCTATGCACATGGAGAATTCACAGTACACCTTATATGGCTAAATATGGTAATTTCATAGGCATGCATGCCCACCCAAAAATTTATGATGTAAGCCACTGGATTAGGATGCTTTTGTGGGAGCTGTAATAGTTGAGGAGTATGCTATGTTAACTGTACTCTTATTTGAAACCAGTAAAATGCATTATAATGCGCAGATTAAATACTTAGTACTTAGTAATATTATTGTACTAATATTGTTCATTCCAATAATTCTGCAGAATATCATCATTTGTCTGTTTTTGTGCAATTTCCCAAACCTAAGGTGAACAGAAATGAAGAAATTTAATTTAGATCCTTTTAAGAAACCATTTTGAAAATATGAAAATATGTCATACTATTTCACAAAAAATGATGGAGCAGTGTGTGTTAAACACTGGTGGCCATGATCTGAGTGTGGTACCTGCTGTCTGCATCTTGTTTAAGTGGATGCTAGAATCAGAGTAGATCTGCTCCAGGCTACGCAGGCCTCTGCGGTACCACTTCTCCGCTGTTTTGGGTCCGACTCCAAACACACCGGTAAACAGCTTTTATACACACAAGCACATAAACATGGAACTCAATGCATGGCATTGTAAAAGACATGCACACAAAATACATAGAGAAGCACACACAATTTCATTGGTGTTTGAAGAAGTCTATAAGCCTCTATAGATTAACCAAGTCATGATAACATTATATGTACATGTTTAGCCTTAGAACAAAGTTGTGGAGATCTGCATTGGCTTTGTTATTGAAGAAGCAATATGAGTCCTGAGGCCAGATGTTTTATTTGAAGCGTGCATCTGTGATCGGCTGGTTCTTTCTCCTGCCCTCCAACAAATATCATTTTTCTGCAAATGAAAATCATTTTCACTCTTCAACAACTAACCTTCAGTGTTTGATATCGCTCATCTGATAAAACATCTTCAACTCTGGAGGACGACCCACATTCTAAGATCTCCTGTAAGAAAACACAAACATACTTCATGTACAAACTGTTTCTAATATGTGAGTCTAATCACTATACACTGAGCTACCAGTGTATGTGTTTATACTACCGTTCAAAAGTGTGGAATAGACCATCAAGTGTGGAATAGACCATCTGTTAACCTGAAGTCTCTGCTGCCCAGCTTTCATCAGTATGTGGACTTTCCAACCCGGGGGGCTAATGTGCTGGATCTTGTTTACACAAACATTCCCGGTGCATACAAAGCTGAGCCCCGACCCCACTACGGCTACTCAGACCACATCTCTGTCATGCTCATTCCTGCATACAGACCTCTCATCAGACGTGCCAAATCAGTACAGAAGCAAGTGACAACCTGGCCTCCAGGAGCAATCTCTGCTCTTCAGGACTGTTTTGAGCACACTGACTGGGACATGTTCAGAGTAGCTGCTACATCTGATGACTCCATCAACCTGGAGGAGTACACAGAATCAGTGACTGGCTACATCAGCAAGTGCATTGATGATGTTACTGTCTCCAAAACCATCACAACACGCCCCAACCAGAAGCCGTGGATGACTGCAGAGGTACGTGAGCTGCTGAGAAACCGGGACAAGGCCTTCAAGTCAGGCGATAAGGCAGGCCTCAGAACAGCCAGAGCCAAGCTCTCCCGGGGCATCAGAGAGGCAAAGCGCACCTACGCAGAGAGGATCCACAACCACTTCAAGGACACTGCGGACACGCGGCGCATGTGGCAGGGCATCCAGACCATCACCAACTACAAGGCCCCCTCTCCTGCTTGTAGTAGCGATGCCTCCCTCCCAGACGCGCTGAACACGTTCTACGCAAGGTTTGAAGCACAGAACTGCACGGCAGCAAGGAAGACCACACCTTCTCCAAATGACCAGATACTGCACCTGTCCTCAGCCGACGTGCGGAGAACTCTACTCAGAGTCAACCCACGGAAAGCCCCTGGACCAGACAGCATACCTGGCAGAGTGCTCAGAGGATGTGCTGAACAGCTCGCAGATGTTCTCACGGACATCTTCAACATTTCTCTGAGCACTGCTGTTGTGCCAACGTGCTTCAAGACGTCCACCATCGTTCCTGTGCCAAAGAAGTCTCAAGTGTCCTGCCTCAATGACTACCGTCCTGTTGCACTTACTCCCATCATCATGAAGTGCTTCGAGAGGCTGGTCATGAGGCACATCAAGAACCAGCTCCCCTCCTCACTGGACCCACTGCAGTTTGCGTATCGTCCAAATCGTTCAACAGACGATGCCATCTCAACTGCACTCCACCTGGCTCTCACCCACCTGGACAAGAAAGACTGCTACGTCCGAATGCTGTTCATCGACTTCAGTTCAGCATTCAACACCATCATCCCTCAGCACCTGATCGGGAAACTGAGCTTGCTGGGCCTGAACTCCTCCCTCTGCAATTGGGTCCTGGATTTCTTGACTGAGAGACCTCAGTCAGTCAGGATTGGTAACAACACCTCCAGGACCACCATACTGAGCACTGGTGCCCCCCAGGGCTGTGTGCTCAGTCCACTGCTCTTCACTCTGCTGACTCATGACTGTACTGCAAAGCACAGCTCAAATCACTTCATCAAGTTCGCTGATGACACAACTGTCGTTGGCCTCATCAGCAAGAACGACGAGTCAGCATACAGAGAGGAGGTGCAGTGGCTAACGGACTGGTGCAGAAACAACAACCTATCCCTAAACGTTGACAAAACCAAAGAGATGGTTGTTGACTTCAGAAGAGCACCAGGAAATCATCACCTACCACTGAACATTAACGGCTCTGCAGTGGAGATTGTGAGGAACACAAAGTTCCTCGGTGTTCACATAGCAGAGAACCTCACCTGGTCCCTCAATACCCGCGCCATAACAAAGAAAGCCCAGCAGCGCCTCTAGACTGAAGAGAGCACACCTTCCACCACCCATCCTCACCATGTTCTACAGAGGGACGATAGAGAGCATCTTGAGCACCTGCATTACCGTCTGGTTTGGGAACTGCACCATCACGGATCGCAAGACCCTACAGCAGATAGTGAGGACAGCAGAAAAGATCATCGGAGTCCCTCTCCCCTCCATCAGTGACACCTACACCTCTCGCTGCCTCCGCAAAGCCACCAGCATTGTGGATGACCCAACCCATCCCTCACACAGTCTCTTCACTCTGATGCCGTCCGGCAGACGATACCGGAGCATCCGAGCCTCCACCACCAGACTCTGCAATAGCTTTGTTCACCAGGCAGTCAGACTCCTCAACTCACTGAGACAGAGCTGAAACTGAACCTCACACCATTCTTCACACCACATAAACCACACCAACACAAAACACTGGACTGAAAACCACCCAGCACTCTACACACACACACACACACACACACACACACACACACACACACACACACACACACACACAC